>PYWC01000023.1:474605-492985 GCA_003182015.1 Tuber magnatum | reverse complement strand
GTGGGCATGAGGGGGTGGTGAGACTACTGCTCGAAAGGAACGATGTTAACCCCGACGGGCCGGACAACGCGGGTCAAACACCACTCCGGCAGGCTTGTTCTGATGGGCATGAGGGGATGGTGAGACTACTACTCGAAAGGAACGATGTCAATCCCAACAAGTCGGTCAACGATGGTGAAACGCCGCTCTGGTGGGCTTGTTATGGTGGGCATGAGGGGGTGGTGAGACTACTGCTCGAAAGGAACGATGTCAATCCCGACAAGCCTGACAACAATGGCCGAACGCCACTATTGTGGGCATCAATGGGTGGGCATGAGGGGGCGGTGAGACTACTGCTCGAAAGGAACGACGTCAATCCCGACAAGCCGGACAACAATGGCCAAACACCATGCTGGTGGGCTTGTTATCGTGGGCATGAGGGGGTGGTGAGACTGCTGCTCAAAAGGAACGATGTCAATCCCGACAAGCCTGATAACGATGGTCGAACACTACTCTGGTGGGCTTGTATTGGTGGGCATGAGAGGGCGGTGAGACTACTGCTCGAAAGGAACGACGTCAATCCCGACAAGCCTGATAACGATGGTCGAACACTACTCTGGTGGGCTTGTTATCGTGGGCATGAGGGGGTGGTGAGACTACTGCTCGCGAGGGGCGATGCCCATCCTAACAAGCCAGACAGCAATAGTCGTACACCGCTCTCGATTGCTTCCGATTATGGACGTAAGGATATCGTAGCACTCCTCGCGCCTCAAATAACCACAGAATCTAGGGTGGATTAAGCCCAATCAAAAATTTGCCTACATTCCCTCTGCGCACAGTCCTTCCTGCACCGCATCCTCACCAACTTCTATATGCTTACCCGCTATTACCACAGCTCCCTCACCTAGCCTCAAAAATCCTGAAGCTGTCCTGCCGATCCGTTACCATTTCCCGGACAATCTTCCACTCTTCTCCTTTTGCATCTTCTCTTGAACTCTAATCCTTCAAATTCTCTGGTGAATGGGTTCCCCCCGGGCAGGAACTTCATTCTGTATTTTCCAGACCTTTAATCCTCTTCGGTCTTTCCCACCCAAAGCGGTCGTTCGGCCGGTGTTGTGATATTATATTGAGATTCTAAGGATTATGGCTTGCTATCTTACCTTTTCAAAACGGTTTATTTTTCCATGCATATAGACTCTGTACTTATACGATAATATCCTTTATTTCATCCCTCCGTTACGCTAGAATTATGACACCAACCCCTAGCCGAGGTTATACCCTGCGAGTAAACATTGAACCGCGAGGGGGATGAAAAGCACTCTAATACCGATGGGTTTCGAGCTTGATTTTCCTCCGATACCGAGCTGAAGCCTGTCTACTATTGGGTACTCATAACGAGATCTTGTGAAAATAGTGGAGGGGTTTTCCTCCCCGATTGTCTCTTTGCTTCGATCGCTATTGCATAGCATGGCGCGAGATATCATAAATCGCAACATGCCTACGACCATGACCCCGACTTTCTGGCGTAAGGAAAGGATACCAGACAAACAACCCAATCCAGTCCACATGTCAATTATCTTAAATATATTGTGCACGGGAAGTATCGGAGTGCCCTGGACTGTATCGTGCTTCAGGCATATTCACTTGATTCATGTCTGCAAAGTTCAATACCGTAAACTGCGCGAGTAGTGGAGCAGACTGGTCGCATAGTACACGATGCTGCCGGCCGAGCACCTAGTTGCGGACTAAGGTTATGGTGGGTATTTGTAAATGCTTCCTGTAGCGGAGCATGCACATGTGCGGTAGTGTGACATCTAATTTAAGTTCCAGTCTAGGTTTGGAGTTTAGGATAGCACTACTCGCACGTTGTTGATCTTGAGATCCCTGTGTCTGGAATAAGAAGGAATGTCTAGACGTCAAAGCTGTTGAAATAGATACGGGCGATGTCCAAAGATGGATGTCACCTCCTTCGGCGGCAGAAAGGGAAGGGGCCACTATTGAAGTTTAATGAGGAAAAGATATAACGTCCAGCGGGAAGTAGGACTGTACCTCCCCCCCACAATTCTTTGCTCTATTCTTCAGATCTTCATCCTTCCCCAACCTTGTCTAGCCTTCCATTTTTTTCCCTCTCCCGCCTCTTTCCCGGGTGCATTCTTCAAGATGATTTTATCCTTCGGGACAAGCCCGGATTCCAGCCCTGTTGAGGTTCTGGAAGCAGCCCCCAGGAAAGTTCCTGCCGATAAGGCAGATGAAATAACTGCCGCAGCTGTGGCGACGACCAGGATCGAATTGATTGCGGGTCGGTGAAATGATATTATCGTTGTTTTCGCACGGGGTTATGTTACGAAATCCCTCGTTCGATTCATATGTGGTGTATGTATGGTACGAATTCTAGGGAATTATGCTTTGACGATGGATGGAACAACCGAGCCAGGGAACATCGGTGATGATGTTGGCCCCTCGTTTTTTGACTTTTTGGCTGCGCTGGAATAATGGAGGGTCGTAGTTCTGAGGGTTAATTACCCTGATAATATCTTAGGGTATCTCCAAGGTGGGAGTGATTCTTTTTCGGAAATAATTCTCTGACTTGTCCGTGGTGCTCATGCCCCCCCACCNCAATAAAAAAGAAAGACAAAAGAACAAGCGCCGCACTCGGGTGTATTTTTCCTACTGTTTTGTCCCATCCCAGATCCCCCAACCACTAGAGATGGGGGTGTCGGCCGTCATAATCATATCGCCTAGAACATGGGACGACACCCAAATCCATGCACTGGTCCTTGCATTGTCTATCCATTTCACCCAGGGACTTTTTTCTTCTTTCATCTTTTTTTGTACTGTACTCATCGCGGTATTCGATTGGTGCTGTCCGTTGCTCTGCTATCATATAAACTATTAGAGGGAATTACCCTACTAGGCACAGTACCCGAAAACGATATCTTGGACTAGGGGGATTGATGCCGGGTATTGGCCTTTTTTGCCTTAGGGGCTCTTGCCGCACGAAACGCAGATAAATTAAGCATCCTTAACGCTACCAGAATTTAGATCGCCAACACGGCGAACTTCGGGGATGGTTAGACCGAGTACTAATGGTGAGGGTTTGCTAACATGTGAGGAGGTTAGGCAGCAGGAGGAGCCAAACAAGATCCACGATATTTCTTATCCACAGTGCCGGGGTTGGTCCTGTATTGCATAACCCAAGTGGCAGGTCTATTGTTTCCTCCTCTGTAGGCTATGTGTAAGCCCTCGCCCTGCCTTACATCTCCATCCGGATGCAAAGTACTTCCCCAACCTTGAATAGTAGAAACAAGAAGGAATAGAGAAGGAAAGAAGGAGTGAAGAACAGCGAATCCGAACAAGGACCCAATGTGGAAAGTAAGAAACTGAAAAGGTGCATTTGACGGTGCTAAGATATCCTCGTATGAAAACTGGGGCACCTTGATTAGGCGAGCCATAATTGTGAATATGAATGGTTTGAGTATCCCCACGGCCCTCAGGTATAGGATAATCCTAGCTGCAGACTAGCGAATCTCGATATCAATAGGGGCCATGGAGTAAGGTCAGATTGGGTTGGATATATGATTCAGGTGATTGGCCACTCGGCGGGGCGAGAGGCGGTGGGGATGGTAGTTCCAGTAGGCGGGAGGCTGACGGGCTTTTTTTCCGTTGCCAGGAGTAGCTGCACCGGAGGCATTAAAAGCAAGGAATCAGAAGAGCTTTCCTCCTCCACATTTCTTTCCCCATGAGGAAGATTTCGTTAAGGGGCTATCACTACCTTGGATCTTTGCAGGAGTCCGCATACTTCACTCTGCTCTGCGAGGTCTTTTCAACAGCCACCGGGTTTTAGGTACAGTCTAGGTGAGTGATACATGAGCGTAGTGATCGGAAGCAATGTGGTTACGGGTTCCTTAGACAGTGGAAAGCTTCGCAATAGGTCCTCGGTTGTGTGGGGCTACGGTACCCAAACAGAACTCGGAATGGGTTGTGTTATTTCAGCCGCGTTGGGTCTGTTAGAGCATCCCCGTGGCAACCCTGGAGGCCCTAAACCCGAATTGGAGGAAGGGCGTGCAGTTAGGGTTGGCCCGTATGGGGCTCGGTTCTCTAAATACGATGCAAGATTTAAGGACCACTCTGTACAACCACTGAAGACTGTAAATCGCTTACTTGTAGCCCGCCAAAATCATACTGATTCATTTCATTCGGCCATGGTTTGGGCTCGGCGGGCGGCTCTGCTCCTGCAGTATTGTACCCATGGCGCTCGATCGTTCCAACTTCTATAACAAAAGTATTTGATCTACTGAGAGTTGGGGGGGGAGGTCTGTTTGGATTTGGGTGTCGGTACAGGTCACAGTTTCTCACCCGGGTCTAGGCTCATTATCCACCGAATACAAAAGGATTCGATATCGGTAGGTCAACACCCGTGGATACGAGCTCTAGTGCATTTGCGGCTCTTACGCTTGGGCAAATAAGATTCGGGGCTGGTAATCAATCCAATTCCATCGCTTTACCGACTTTTGGTTTACCGGTAGGCCACAAAAGTCATAGATCGTTTACCCCGTACTGTACTTCTATGCAGTCATCACGTTAGATTTAAACCTGAATACACCAGCGTCCTTAACGTTAAGAAAAATTAAAAATTCTGGCGCACTCGCTAGCGCAGTTACTAGAAACTTGTGGGACCATCGCGGGTTGACGGGGCATTTTCCGGTCCCGTATCGCATGAACGGTATTTATACTAGTATTCTCTTCTAATTTCTCAGAAGCGAGGTTTGTTCTATTCTAGGCTCGAGTAGAGTACTAGTATGATACTCCTATAACAGAGTGCTCTTTTAATCATACTACTAGCAGACTGCCAGGGATCCGATAAAATCTTTGTCCTCCTGTAGTCTGCATGCTGGGGTGCAGGGATGGGGTAACATCTTTGGTTGGCATGAAAACTACTCGAGTATGGGCAGGGTTCGATTGTGAGACAAGCGCCTAACACCACCACAATTGAGCGAACCCCGCTTTGCTCTACCCGGAGGAAGGAGGTGTCCATAAACCTATGCGATAAACGACGGTATAATTATACTCTCACCCCCCCTCCAACCATATCCTCTATGAATGCTTCACCTACAGGATACGGGGAATCAAGCCTCGGCGATGGTACAAATCAGTATGGCATATCCAATATCCGTGCCGACAATACTACGACCAACAATATTCACGGGGACAGGAATACGAACTTTGGAAATCTGACAAACTACTATAATAACACGATCACCGTGGGAGTAAAGGGAGAGTCTTCGAGGATCCAAGCATGGTTGTCGCCACTCGAACCGCAGAGGAGGCATTAAGATGTCAGAAACCGTCGCATTGATGGTGTTGATGATTGGATTCTAGGGAGGAATGAGTTCGAGTCATGGCGGGAGAATCAGGGGGGCTCGGCCAATCCTACTTGGCTGTGTTATGGGAGTCGGGGTGTAGGCAAGACATATATAAGGTATAACAGCATTCTCCGCAGGCTAGAGAAAATGCTGACAGTGATGAAATCAGTTCGTTAGTGATAGATACCTTGTGCGGGCAGACCGGTGGACAGAATATTCCCGTTTTATTTATCTATTACGATTACCAGACGCAGAAGGACCAGTCGGCGGTAAACATGATAGGGACCCTGCTCGGCCAGGTTGCTTTAGGAGCTAGACAAATTCCAGCAGAAATTAGAAGCGCTTTTGATTTGAACCATAGGCAGGTCAAGGGGCTTCCGACCGATAGTGCACCTAACCTCCGAGACATCCTCTTTCTCGGAATATTCTCCTTTATATTGGGGATGCCATGCAAAGGTGGAACTCTTGGATTACGCGAAATCGCTCACGCTGGAACTGCTTAAGCTTTATAACAACCATATATCTCCTACCATACTTTTCGATCGCATCGGGACATCCGATCCTCCTCCTGGGCCTCCCTCCTTCCTTGTTCTCCGGTTTATATTGTGCATGCTACTCCGGGATTGCTCAGGTCGTAGGGGCGTTGGGAGAGATGGCAGGCTGCGATATCAATCAAGGGGATTGTGGGGGCTTTACACCGCTCATGTGGGCTTCTCGGCAGGGGAATGAAGAGGTGGTGAGGCTACTGCTCGCAAGGGACTCTGTGAGCCCCGGCAAGCTGGAGAATTATGGTCAAACACCACTCTGGTACGCTTGAACAACGATGGCCAAACGCCACTCCGGTGGGCTTGCTACCGTGGGCACGAGGGGGCAGTGAGACTACTGCCCACGAAGGGCGAGGTCAATCCCGGCAAGCCTGACAAGTGTGGTGATATGCCATTTGCAATAGCTTCCCGTTTGGGGGGTTGCGAGATTGTCGCGCTCCTCGCGCCTCCAACAACCACAAACTCTAGAGAGGATTAAGCTCAATTAGAAATTTGTCTTTACTTCGCCTCCGCACAGTCCTTCCTGTACCGGATCCTCCCCAGTTTCCATATACTTACCCGCTATGAGCACAGCTCCCTCCCCCCCTTTCTACCGTATTGACACTTCCAGGTAGATTGGTTACCATTTTGTGGACAATTTTGCACTTCTCTCCCTTTCTTGTCTTTCCAAAACTCTAATCTGTCAAATTCTCCCCGGAATGGGTTTCTCCCAGCTAAGGACTTTATTGCCTGTCCCCCGGACCTTTAGTCTTTTTCAGTCTTTTCTACTCATGGCGGTAGCTCGACTCGTGTGGCGCCATTGTATTGAGATTCTAAAGATTATTGCTTGATATATTACCTCTTCGAAACTGTTTGTTTTTCCACGGATATAGATTCAGCACTTGTATGATAACACCCCGTTTATTCCTTACTTTCCGCTAGAATTCTAACGTCTCATAACCACTACTAACCGAGGTTATCCCCCGCGGGTAAACATAGTAGCGATATTGTTATGAAGACTACGCTAATAAGGAGTTCCGGGTTCAATTTTCTACTAATAAAGAGCCTAAACTCTGTCACACCCACAATGAAAGCTTGTGAAAACAGTGAAGATCTTTCCATACAGATTATCTCTTTTGCTTCGATCCCCATTGTATAGCATTGCTGGAGATATAAATTGCAACACGCCTACGATAATGATCCCGATTTTCTATCTTAAATGAAGTATATGCGGCAACTAACCACAGTCATTCCAGACATGAACTCGCTTAAATATATGGTGGGGAAGGAAATTGGGAGTTTCCTTGGTTGTAGTCCATCCTTACACATCCTTCAGAATATTTTCCGCAACAAATCTCCACATTGTCCGCAGTACTCCTGCCTCCCCCCCCTCTTCGAAAAAAAAAAAGTAAAAGAAAATAGGAGAAAGGGAAAAAGAACACAAGCTGCGCCCAGCCATAGCTTTCCTACTACTTTGTCCACACTGCCGCAGATTCCCCATTCGCTAGAGACGGGGGTGCCAGCCTTCATGGTCATATCCTAGCATCTAGGGTGGAAGTACTACAATCGATGCACTAATTCTTGTATTGTCTATCTTTTTCATTGAGGGGGTTTCTTTTTTTTTCAATTTTCTTGAGTTCTCCGTGTGGTGTTCGGGTAATGCTGTCGGTTTCGATGTTATGGTGTGGACTCTGAGAAAATTACCCTGTCAGGCACAATACCGGGAACCGATATCTCGGACAGCAAAGATTAATGCTGGGTATTCCTGTCTTTTCCGGCAGGAGTTCTTGCCGCAGGAAGCGCGGATAAATTAAGCTTCCCTATCGCTAGCAGATTTCAGGTCGCCAGCATGCAATGTTACGTTGAGCTGTCGGGCGCTCTGTGGGGTGCCCCCGAAAAGCGAGCCTGCAAGCCTGCGCGGGTTGTGGCGCTTAAGCCACAACCTTGGCACGAGCACTGCACTCGAGTACCGGACCAGAAATCGAATAGCTGGTGTTGGAGGTGGGGTTTTTTTTTCTCCCTCCTCTTTTGGCGATGTGTACGAGTACGGCCCCACCCCCCACTTGTATCTCCGCCAAGATCAGAGGATCTCCTCGGTTCTGGCCTAGCTAACGGTAACTTACCCTGTAAATTTATGGCAAGTTACCCTGCTATGTACCTCGTTCCCCGCTTACCGGTTTACACTGCACACGCTTTTTCGGGATTGTTCAGGTTGTGGGAGCATTGATGGATTGGAGACTGTGACATCAATCAAACCGATTGCAGTGGTATTACACCAGACGGGCGGGCTTCGCGGGAGCGGGATGAAAGGGTGCTGAGAGTACAGTACTACTCGCTAGGGCAACGTCAACCCCGACACTCCGGACAAGGATGGTCAATCACTGCTCTTGTGCTCGGTCGGTGCGCATGAGAGGGTAGTGAGTCTACTGCACTGCTCGCTAGGGATGGTGTGATTCCCGACGAGCGGGATAACGCTGGTGGATCACCACTCTGGCGGGTTTGCCAGGGTAGGCATGAGGAGGTGGTGAGACTATTGCTCGCGAGAGACGATGTCAATCCCGACAAGCCTGACAGCAATGGTCGTACACCGCTCTCAATAGTTTCCGCTTACGGATAAGAGAATACCGTAAGAACTCTTGGAATCCACTATCTCCAAGACATGACGAATATCCCTGTAAATCGCGATATCAGCACAATATAGGTTTAGCTTGCAAGGTTAACAAGATCCCACACTGCCAAATGAGTTAGGCTATACCGTGTTAGGAAAGTACTAATCCCTCTTCGGGACTTTTGACTTAGAATCTGGAGATTAGTGGGTTCCAGAGATAGTGGATTCCAAGAGTTTTTACGGTATTGTAGCACTCCTCGCGCCTCAAATAACCACAAACTCTAGCGTGGATTAAGCTCAATCAGGAATTTTTCTATATCCCCTCCGCATAGTCCCCACCACCTTCCACACACTTACCCGCTCTTAGCACAGTTCCCTCCCACGTTTCTAACCGTATTGGCACTACCCAGTTGGCCCTTCACCATTCCTTGGACAACATCGTACTCCTCTCCCTTTACAGTTTTCCCGAAACTCTATCCTTTATATTGTCTTCGGAACGGGTTTCTCGCAGAAAAGAACTTTATTATGTATTTTCCAGACATCCAATCTTCTTCGGTCTTCTCTACTCATTGTGTTTGCTCGGTGAGTTCTGGTTCTATTGTATTGACATTCGGTGGGTCATCGCTTACTATGCTACCCCTTCGACGATTCTTGTTTTTCCACGCATATAGATTCCGCACTTGTATGATAATATACTTTGTTCCCCCCTTTCTTTGCTGTTGGATTCTAACATCTCATGCCTACCCCTAACCGTGGTTATCCCCAGTGGATAAACACGTAGAGGAGGTAGGACAAACCCGTCAATTCTATGTTTCAGTTCAATTTGCTCCTGGCGCAGAGTCAAACCCTCTTAAGGCCTACAACACTCGCAAAGAAAACTTGTGACGATAGTTGAGAATTTTCCTTCCTGGCTGCCTCACTGTTTCAATCCCTATTGTCTAGCATGGAGGGAGATATCGTAAATCGCAACCCCCCTGCGACCATGACCCTCTTTTTCTATTGTATACGAAGTATATGCGGCAACAAACACTCTGTATTTCATACACGAACTAACTTAAATATATTACACTGTGGAAGATTCGCCGCGTCCTGGGTTATGTCCTCCTGCAGGCGTATTCACGTCGTTCAACATATTTTCTAGCAACAAATCTCCACGTTGTTCTTTATACCCCGGCGCCCCCTCCGGAAAAATGGGGACAAAAGTTGTACACAGCTGTATTTTTCCCGCTGTTCTGTTCCCTCCCAGATCACCCACTCGCCAGAGGTGGGGGTACCGGCCTTCATGGTCATACCCGGCGACCGTCTGGGGTGAAAATATTTGAATCGATGTATTTGCTTTCGTTTTGTCCATATTTTTCTTGGAGAGTTTTTTGTTCTCCATTAGTTCATCTTTCGCTCCGATGGCAGTGTCCGGGTAATGCTGTCTGTTGCTCTGTTATTGTATAAACTTATACAAAAAATTACCTTGTTAGGCACAATACGGTAAAACGATATCTTGGGCTGTAAAGACCGATGCCGGGTATTCATGTTTTCTGCCGTTGGAGCTCTTCCCGCAGGAAGCGCCGATAGGTCAAGCTTTCCTATCGCTAGCAGATTTTGGATCGCCAACATGGTGAGCATCAGGGATGGTTAGACTAAATACCCAAGATGAGGGTTAGCTAACATGTGGTGATGGTAGTCTGCGAGGGGAGCCCAGCTAGACCCACAATTTTTTTATTTGTAATGCCGGCAGCGCCGGAAGTGTGGGAAGCAGAAAATCCAAAGGATCTTCCTCATCCACCTTACTCCCCGTATGCGTAGTATATCATCCGAGGGCTGCAACTATAGGAGTCAACGGAATTCGCTTTGGGGGGGGCTTTCTAATAGCGCCCGAATCTTATGAACTGTGAGCCGTGTAATCCGTGAGCGTAGTGATGTACAGTATTGTGGTTCTGGGCTCCTTCCTCAGCTGGTGACAAGCTTTCCGGAATTGATCTTGGGCTTCCCGGGGCCGTATGATACCGAGAGAGCTCGGGGCGGGTGGGGGTGGGCTGAGGAGCTAGGTATTGGAGTCGGACTAAGTTTGTAAGAAGTTTACCTAGGAAACTGCCCAACACCTGGATTCGGGCTTGGTGATGGACGTGGCACTACGGTTGATTTATCGTAGAGCTCAGTTCTCTGATTGCAATGAATCGACTGAATTGGCGAGTTTATGTCACGCTTTTGAAAGAAAGGTTTAAGCACTCCACCGAACCAGCACCTGGTATTCAGAAATATTTCCCAGTGGTCTGTTAGAACCACATTCACTCGCTTCATTTCGCAATGGTTCGGGCTCCGCGAGGACCCCAACCTCATAGCATCATAGTCGTAGCGCCCGGTCATGCTAACACCGGTGCCGTACGAGGGTATGGTGGGTCATTTTGGGTTTCCAAGCGCGTAAGCGTTACTGTTTCTCACTTGTATCCCGCCTAATCCTTGCAGTATCATACCATCTTGGGAAGCAAAGAAATTCGGTTTTCAGTTCGATCCCGGAGACAACCACGACAAACAACTCTGATGACATGAGGTGCATCCAGAGGGAGTTTGGAGTCATTATTATTATTTTTCTTTTCGATTTTTATTGATAGCTCCAGATATTGATACTGCACACGAAGTTGGTCTGTCTGATTGCTACGCAAAGCCAGATCCCGTATGTACCGGTATGGTGATCTTGGACTGGATTTTGACCTTCCCCTCCAGCACCCAGATTCTCATTCTTTGTTGAACAATTCCTGCAGCCCGGTGTTTCACTGTGTGGATCTTTGGTCTAAACACTGCCAAAGGATAAGTTGGTGAAATTTTGCCACTCTTTATTGGTGGGTTCATACAAATCAATTTCAATAGCAGACCATCTTGACGGTTCGAGATATCAGCAAGTATCATGAACGCATGTAGGTAGTGGCCCAGGTATATTGGCAGCCGTTATGCTTGAGCAGATCGGATCGGGAGTTGGTGATCAACAGTGTCCTACCGTATTGCTTTACCGGTTCTTAATTACTGCCCCAATTTATCGTAAAATTTCGTTTTATATTCTTTGTGGTTCTTTCTAGTGTGAAATCCAGAGATAAATACAATACCATCTTTCACATTAGCTGAGAAAAATTCCTGCATATCATACCTGTTGTCGCGGTTACGCGGCTGGCGCGGCCATCGCGGGGCTTGGTTGGGTGGTTTGGGTGGCGGGGATCTCGGAAGGGTTAGGTTCTGACCGTGTTTGGGGTTCTGTCCCCACAAGGACTCGGCCATCGATGCCAAGAAGTCACGCTGCCTCGCTTCGTGTTTCCTCCAGCCTGAGTGGCCCAAGCGTTAGTCATGAGGCTGGGTGTTCGCAATTGGAGTTCTGTTTCTGAAAGGTTTAACCTAGTTTCATTATGGGCGGGAAACAACATGGGAGGTGGAGTGGGAATCGTAACGAAAACGAGCTTGCATGGTTGAGAAAGTTTAGGTTTTGTTTTAATTACAAATTTTGGAGAATGTAACGCTGAGCCCATCTGATGCGGAGCGATCGAACAGCTTGTAGGGGTGCAGGATGTTCAACCACGGGCTGTTACATAACCAGCAGGAGCCTTGGCATTGTTAATGTTCAGCTGCTCGGATAGCTTACCGTAGTCTACAAACAACTTTGCTGTACAAGTAGCGAATATCTTGAAAGCGATGTGAGGCTAGATAATTGTGCCAAGGTTATGCTTTGGTACGATTCTATGAGTCCTAACTCATCCACCGCAATCTGCGACGAGTAGCTCATACAAAAGTGGAGAGAAGGCGATAGGGTTGCTCATTGTATAAGTAATTAGCCAGCAAGCGGTACTTATGGCTTTGCCGGTGGAGCTGTGATATGATACGATATGGTAACATGGAAGGGAGGACAACGAACATGGGAGCTCAACGGACAGGCCGAACAGAGTCGCCATCTGCCGAGATACCTTTGGTGCGCCGTTTGTTGACCCCCTCCGAAGTTAGTAAGTAAACTGTCCGCGTGTGAGGCTGCACCGTACGAACAGCATTGATACAGCTATTCTCCGATAAACCCCGGAAAGCGAGACCTTGTCGATCCGGGGTCCAGTACAATGCTCCTATCTCAGAATACTCAAAGTAGTCCTCGCCAACCCGCTTCCTCATTCAGGTGCTCTCCGATACAGCTACGAGCACTATGTGCAAACCGCCAACCTTTGATAATAACCTGTTCCCCGACCATTAACCTGCGCGCAGGGAGGTGAAGATGGGAAAATCTGGTTCCTTGGCATGAAAGCTATTGCCTAATGTTCCAATGTGAAACAAGCGCCTGGCTCCAGCACAAGTGAATAAACCCCGCTTTACTCAGCCTCGAGGAAGGAGACGTCCATCGGCCTCTACGATAGACAACCATACAACTCTACTATAATCTCATCTCCCACCGAACCATATCCACTATGAATACCTTACTTACAGGATACGGAGAATCAAGTCGCAGCGGTAATCCAAGCCAGTATGGCATATCCAATACTCGTTCCGACCATACTATGACCTATAGTATTCATGGCGAGAGGAATACGAACGTTGGGAATCTGTCAAACTGCTACAATAACACTATCAACGTCAGAGTAAATGAAGAGTCTTCGAGGATCCAAGGATGGCTGTCGCCACTCGAGCCCCAGAGAAGGCATCAAGATGTCAGTAATCGTCGGCTTGATGGTGTCGGAGATTGGATTTTGGAGAGGAATGAGTTCGAGTCATGGCGGGCGAATCAGGACGGCTCGGCTAATCCTACCTTGCTATGTTACGGGGGCCAGGGTGTCGGTAAGACGTATATAAGGTATAAGGGTATTCTCCACACGCTGGAGAAGATGCTAACGGTAGTGGGGTCAGTTCCTTAGTGATAGACACTTTGTACGAGAAGACCCGCGGACAGAACATTTCCGTTTTATTTATCTATTGCGATTACCAGACGCAGAAGGACCAATCGGCGGTAAACATGATAGGGAGTCTGGTCGGCCAGGTTGCTTTAGGAGCTAGACAGATTCCGGCCGAAATTAAAAGGGCTTTTTATGGGAAACAGGGAGGCAGCCAGGGTCTTCGATTACCGGACATGGTGAAATTATTCGTCAAAACAATCGGTTCCATGGAGCGGGTATTAATCTGCTTTGATGCACTGGATGAGTTACTGCCACTGAATCGAGCGGAGCTGCTTCGGGCCTTAAGACAGATTCTGCAGGATGCACCGAATGCACGGCTATTTCTTACAGGCAGGCCACATATTCGCCGGGAGCTCGACAAGCATATCACGAAGGAGGCGTATACCATTCATATTGTGGTCGACCAGGTAGATATCGCGAGATATATAAACCAAAAGATGGATGAGGATGATGATCGGGACCCGGACTTGCTGCCGGATGACCTGAAAAGTGATATCAAGGAAACAATTATGAGAAAGGCTTCGGAGATGTAAGTAATAGCACCTCTCTTGCAGAGTTGAATCTCACAGTAACATTCTGCAAAGGTTTCTGCTCGTCCCATTGAATGTCGCCGCGATCTTGGGCGAGACCACCGTAGCCCGGAGAAAGAAAATACTGCGAAAGGTGGCAACAACTGGGGTGGACCTGGACAGTGTGTACGCCCAAACACTGCAGCGGATAAGGGAACAGCAGGGTGACCGAGCGAAACTTGGGATGGAAGTGTTGATGTGGGTATCCCATGCCGAGCGGCCGTTACGGATTGACGAACTCCGCCATGCTCTGGCGGTAGATATTGAGTCCACAGATCTCGACATTGAGAATATTTGCCCCGCGGATACAGTTCTAGGGTCATGCTTAGGACTTGTCGCTGTAGACAAGGAGACATCGGTAGTTCGGCTAATCCATTTCACACTTCAAGAATACCTTTCCCTCTCCGGTATCCTTCCGCATGCCCACCAAACGCTTGGGCAGACATGCCTAGCCTACCTAAATTATGGGCAGGTCAAGGGGCTTCCGGCCAATAGTGTGCTTAAACCCCTAGACCTCCAAGGAATTCCCTTCCTCGAGTATTCGTCTTTATATTGGGGATACCATACGAGAGTCGAACCCACAGATTGCACGAAATCGCTTATGCTGGAGTTACTCCAGCATTACGATAACCACATATCTGCCACCATACTTCTCAAGCACACCATGTCATTCCCTAATCACCTTGTATTCCCTTCCTTGTTCACCGGTTTACATTGTGCATGCTACTTCGGGGTTGGTCAGGTTGTAGACGAATTGATAGAGCTGAGAAGCTGTGATATCAATCAAAGAGACTCTTGGGGTTTTACACCGCTCATTTGGGCTTCTCGGCAGGGGAACGAAGGAGTGGTTAGGCGGCTGCTCTCAAGGGGCAATGCCATTCCGGAGATTTCAGACCACAATGGTCGTACGCCACTATCGTGGGCTTGTTTTGGCGGGCATGAGGGGGTGGTGAGAGTACTACTCGAAAGGAACGATGTCAATCCCGACAAGCCGGACAATGATGGTCGAACACCGCTTTGCTGGGCTTGTTTTGGTGAGCATGAGGGGGTGGTGAGACTACTGCTTGAAAGGAACGATGTCAATCCCGACAAGTCGGACAACTATGGTCAAACAACGCTCTGGTGGGCTTGTTATGGTGGGCATGAGGGCGTGGTGAGACTACTGCTCGAAAGGAGTGATGTCGACCCCGACAAGCCTGACAGCGATGGTCGAACACCGTTCTGGCGCGCTTGTTCTGATGGGAATGAGGGAGTGGTGAGACTACTGCTCGAAAGGAATGATGTCAGTCCCGGCAAGCCAGACAGCGATGGTCAAACACCACTCCAGGGGGCTCCCTGTTGGGGATCTAAGGACAATGTAGCACTCCTCGCCCCACGAATAAGCTAACCCCCAACTCTAGTGTGGATTAAGCTCAATCAGAAAATTGCCCACATTTCTTCTCCGCACCCTTCTTCTTGGACCGCATCCTCACCGGCCTCCAGATACTTACCCGCTATTCGCATAGTTCCCCACTCGGCCCCCATCATATTGAAGTTGTCTGGTCGATCCCTTATCATTTCGTGGGTAATCTGCCACTCTTCTCCTTTTGCAGTTTTCCCTCAACTCTAGTCCACAAAATTCTCTCGTGAATGGGTTTCCCATGGGTAGGAACTTTGTTCTGTTTTGCATCTCCTAGACCCCTAATCTTCCGTCTTTCCTACTCAAGGTGGTCGTTCGGTAGGTGTGATGATATTGTATTGAGATTCTAAGGATTATGGCTTGTTATATTACCTCCTCGAAAGGGCTTTTTGTTGGAAACCGCGAGGTGCTGCTTGGCATGCTCTCACGAAAGTTTGTTGTTCCCATAGAACGCGTTTTGGCTTCGCGCATGTTTTGGCTTTCCGGAAAGCATTTCAGATGCAGGAATGCGCGGAGGTTTTGGATCGATGCATTTGCCGCAAGGGAGCGGAAAGGCTGTAAGGGAAGCCGCAAGATCAGATACCTAGAGTGGTGGATGTTCGGAGGCTATGGACAGGGGAGTTTTTCTCGTCTTTCTTTTGTTAGCACGGGAGTCAGAGCAAAGGAAAGGGGAGGCATACGAGCGGTAGCATGGGCCTGTGTGGGAGGATAGGAAGACTTATTTGTGGTTGCTATATCCACTTCCGTCTTTACCGTTAGTTAATTGGAGGAACAAGAAGAGAACTTCCCGCTCGTGAGTTGTGCTGTCGTTTTCATGCTGTCGATTGTCGGCGTCGATCCACGTTTAAAAAAAGGTTTCCACGCATATAGGTTCTATATTTGTTTGAGTTTGTTTCTTCTCTCCTTTGTGCTCGAATTATGACATCTGATACCAATCGCTAGCCAGGGTTATCCCAGCTGGTGAACAGGGGACATCGCGCGATATGAAAAACACTACAATACTGATGGGTTTCGAGCTCGATTTGCTTCCGATATGGAGCAGAAGCCTTTATACCATTGGATACACACAACGAGATCTGGTGAAAATCGTGGAGGGTTTTTCCTTATTCCTTGTCTCCTTGCTTCAATCCCTATTGTATAGCTTGGCGGGAGATATCACGACCATGACCCGATTTTCTACTATAAGCGCAGCATACGCAGTAGATAACCTTACCCCTTGCTCCTGTCAGATATCTTAAATATATAGTGCTGAGAATATTTGTGTCTAGGTCACTTGCACTTGTGATAGTGGAGTAGACGTAGTGAACAAGATATATCTTTAAGACTCATAGATTAATCCAAGCTTGTGTGTTCTCTCTAACTGAAAGGAAAATATACCCCTATTTATACCCTTCTATGATTACAGGAACACTGCCCCATACTAAGGAAATCTATAGAACCTGCTAGAATCTTCTAGCATAACAACAGGTCATGTGACTGTGTCACATGGCTGACACAGTCACACCATTGTACAGGATATGGATAATGTAATTTTGAACACTTCCCCTATGGTTCCATTTGCAGCTTATTAGAAAACTCTTCAAGTAATATCTTAACCAATTCCTTTGTACATATATCTGCCAAATTGTCCCCCATTCCAACTGCTATCACATCTATGTTCTCTGCTTCCCATAGCTCTCTAGTGTAGTGGTGCTAAACATTGATATGCTTTGTTCGGTCGGAGATACCTGCATTCCCAGTAAGCTTAATGGCTGCTGTGTTGTCACAATATAGAATCAGTATAGTGTCAATTCCCATAAGTAACATTTCTTAACTTATCCAGATGCTTTGTTGAGCAGCAAATATGAGTGCAATGTATTCAGCTTCTGTTGTAGATGTTGCTGCAGTTTTTTGTTTCTTGAATCACGGTGTTATGATACTGCTATAAACTTGTATAATCAGACCGGTAAATGATTTTCTGTCTTCGAGGTTTGAGGTGAATGAAGTATCACTAAAGATCTTCAATGGTTGTTCCTTGCTGTCTTGGTTGTATCATAATCCCTTGGTCTTTGTTCCTTTTAAGTACCGTAGTACTCTTTTACTAGTGGTAAGATATGTCATGGTGGGTTTTGGAGAGTATTGGCTGAGAAAAGCAGTGGCATGAGCAATGTTGGGTCTTGTAGCGACAGTGGTGTATATCAGTGATCCAATAATGGATAGGTATTAATGTCGGTTGCATAGTTGATTATTGTCTTTTGCTTTAACTGGTGTGGTATAGACTTCAATTGGAGTAGCAACTGGTTTGGCTTTGCTTGGATGGTATCATTCGATGATCTTAGTTTTATACTGTTCCTGGCAGATCTGGAGATTTTCTTTCAAGATTTCAATTTGCATACCTAGCAGCAGAGATGCTGGTCCAGAGTCTGTACACTGAAAGTAGGATTGTATTTTGTGATACATGTATCGACTAGTAAGGGTGGTCCGGCTATTAGAATATTATCAAGGTAAATGCAACAGAAGAGGTCCTTTGCAATGAGAATACATGAGTTGAAGTTTGTAACTTTAAGGTTTATGGTTTTAAAGGTTGTGGTTAGTCATTGGTACCATGGTTGTAGAGATTGCTTAAGTATGTAGGTGGCTTTCTTGAGCTTCCCAACCTTTCCTGACTTCCAATATCCCTCAGAAAGTTCCAGGTTGATTTCCATATTTGTGATGCCATAGAGGAAGGTGCTTTTGATGTCAATTTGTGGGAACTTGTAATTACATTTGACAGCTACTCCTAGCAGGAGCCTTAGGGATTCTAACCAAGCAACTGGGGTATAGACTGCTTTGTAATTCTCACCTGGGGCTTGGTTGAAACCTTTTGCACAGTACAGTCGTGTCCGTTAAATAATTACACCCCTGCCCGGCAACTGTTCAATTATACCTCTCCCCCACCTCATCACCCACCATGGCACCACCACATACCCGAAGAGAAAAAGAAGACAGGAATCAGCAAATCTATGCCCTGCATAAGCATACCAATATGGGTTATAATAAAATAGCTAAG
>PYWC01000023.1:435861-473747 GCA_003182015.1 Tuber magnatum | reverse complement strand
TGTTTTGGATGCAGATGGGGGTCACACAAAATGGTAGCAGGATTTCTTTGGAGCTTATGATATTTACTTTCATCTATTTCTTAATTGAATTTGTATCTTTTTTTTTTTTGTGGTTGAATTGGTTGATTGTGGTTGTCATGGTTGTTGCCCAGGGGTGTAATTATTTAACGGACACGACTGTACTATGCTTTCCATCATTCAATAGTGCTATCCTTTTAGACTTTGGTCTTATAAACCCATTGTACTGTTAATACTTTGTTACCACTCAGTTTTTCCACTTCTGTTCCTAGTTCTTATTTTCTCAGTACCGTCATTTCTTCGTCCATGGCTTTCTGCCATTCTTTCTTTTCTTGCGATACTATGGCTTTGTTATATATATTGGGGTCTTGTAATGGGTACTGGTACTAGGTTAGATTTTATGATTTGTTTTATAGTATCATTTAATACTTGTTATGTTTCAAAGATATCACTTGATACTTTGAATGTTTTATAGTTTGTTTTATAGTGTTGTTTGATACTAGTTATGTTTCAAAGGTATCGTTTGATACTTTGAATATTTCATGTTTTGTTTTGCAGTATCATTTGATACTTGCTATGTTTCAAAGGTAGCATTGGATACTTTGAAAGGGACTATATTATTGCTCCTCCTAGAGATCAGTGAAAACTTGTATTTAAACAGTGCTGATTCTATGATGAAAATGGCAGACTTCGACTGATAGTATTTTTAATACACTTGGTTGAGCAGTTACTTCTTGATCTCCCATTACACCCCTTCAGAGCCTCTATTTGTCTACACAGCTCTCACCTCTTGCTGAGCAAGCAGGCCACCCATTGCTATCATACTTGAGGTGTGATTAGCACCCTAGGTGTAAACACATCACAGGTTTGGTATGTGATACATAAGACTAACAACTGTATGTTTTTGAAGATTCTCTTCTTTATTTCACAGCTGCTCATCTAGTTCCTATTTTCTTTCTTGGAGAAACTGAGTCTAATCCTTGGTTAGGCTTTCCAGTTTGCAATCTTGTTTATTTTCCGTTATCCGATGTCCCAGAGAATGTATCTTCTTTTTAGTTTGGAAACAGTTCTTGTTTTGAGCTTTCTGAGTAGGAACTTGTTTACAGGTGGAATGACAGTGGTCTGCTGGTGCTGAGGAAGAGGTGTTGGGGGGAGGTACTGGTGTAGTTTGGAATCTACTGGGTATACAAGTATTTGGAGTTGGTACTGGTATATGTGGTCTTGATCCGATAGGTGTCTTTTCCTAAACACTATGTTGTAATGCATTCACAGCTAGGGTGCTAATCACGCTTCGAGTACGATAGTAACAGGTGGCCTGCTTGCCCAGCAAGAGGCAAGAGCTTTGTAGAGTATAGGAGGCTTTGAAGGAGTATAATAGGAGATCAATAAGTAACCATTCAACCAAGTATATTAAGAATACTCTCAGTCAAAGTCTACTGTTTCCATCATAGAATCAGCAGTGTTTAAATACAAGTTCTCACTCATCTCCAGTATGAGCGATAACATAAACCATTCAAAGTATCAAGTGATACCTTTGAAACATATAAAGTATCAAATGATACTGTAAAACAAACATAAAACATAACTTAGTACCCATACTGGTTATAAGAACAGTGCTGCAAAATAAAATTCTGCTGAGTAATCCATAAAGAAGGTATTATAACAGTTGAAGCAGCTAGGATCAGAAAAAGTGAAAAGGATAAGAAGCAGCAGACTGCAGCTATAAAGAAGGCTTAAAAGGATATACAGGCTACTGTTAATAAGGCAAAAGTAGCTCTGCACTGCTATGGAGTCAATGTTCACACAGCAGAAAAGAAAAGAAAGAAGTAGGTACTTAATATTCAGGTTCAGGGTGGTATTATTCCACCAGAGATGTTGGTTCCGATCCCAGATTCTGAAAAGAATCTTACCTCTGAGGACCAGGAAGCTCTTCAACCACCTCCTGATTTATTGCAAGACTTATTGATATTTGAGCGAACTAGTCTCAATACTACCCCTATAGCAAATCAACAATCTCCTGTGACGGAGGATGAATGTGAAAAATTTGGGATTCTCCTACATGGGGAACAAGGTGGTGGTCATTTGGAAGGTGATTCACAAGATCTGGCAATTGAATCTGATTCCGAATCTTCTTTTACATCTTAATCACAAGGAATCCTGATTTTATTACCTTCAATTGAAACATGTAACTTAGAAAATACTAGTCATACTTGGGGGAATTGATACTATTCTGCTAGTCTTTTAGTAGATATATCATATTACGTAAGACTATCTGCTCAAAAAGAAAAAAAAAACCGATGCGTAACGCTTGCTTTTGCGTAATGCTTGCTTTTGCGTAACGCTTGGTTTTCCCGACTATGAGCGAAGGGAATAGGAGGGTAACCGGCTATTATATTCTTGGTGGTATTCTGCTGGTGTTTGATGATATCGAATTGATCGAGAGACGGTTGGGAGTCGTGGGTGATGCGAAGTACCTGGCTGCTAGTGGGGCCGGCACCATTCCTACGGCTACTGTATCGGGACTGCAGGGTGAGATATCACATGCACGGGCATCTCAGCCCTCACCAATCACACAATTCCCAACCATCCTAAAAAGAAAAACCCCAGCGCCGGCTGTACTTTTGAAGATGTCCACCTGGGGGGTATTTAAGGACAAAGGTCTAAAAATAAAAAAACTTGGATAGCAAATGGTCGCGCCCCCAAAACAAAGTGATTCCAGTATCCATCCTGAAACCAGAGTTATCATCTCCACCGCGAGCCTAGGCTGGAAGAGAAATACTGGGTTGCATAAGCACTGCAACTAGTGGAGCTCCGAGTTTCTCCCCGCTAATATTCCTATTATTTGGTCCGACCTCAACGGACACTCTTGGAAAGGTAAAGAATGCCTTGGGATGGGAATGAACTGACTCCTTAGAACGAGAGGTGTCGGCGGGGGTGTCACAGAGCAATATCTAAGTATCGATGCCATTTTGGAGCAAATTTCGACTTGTTTACTAGAAAATTGAGGGTTGGATAGATGATGGAATAGCCTAGCCACCCGTGTCTTCTGTTTACTGTTTAGAGAATTGAATAACTTGCAGCGTTTTCCCTTCACGTGCGGGAAGAGAGGGTGTTGATCCCAGCTAAGGCAGATGTCGGGTTGCAGGAAAACTTGTGCTATCTGCTAGGGAAGGATTGATGATCGAGTATGAAGCCGAGTAACCCGGGTATCGCACTGGGTCCCGGATATAAGATAATCCAGTTATGTTGACTGCAGGATATGACTATCAATGGAGATGGGAGGGTAGAGTCAAGAAGAATGAGATATACGGTACGGGTGATTGGTTATTCCCTAGGAGCGAGAGGTAATGGGAGTAAATACAAAAACTTGCACTAATCCTGAAAGGGGATCTCTCTCTCATTTTTATCAAGAGTAGCAGTACGGAAATTGTTAGAGGTAATAGATCTAGAGGGCCTTTCCTATAAATACTACGTTCCCCTTGTATAAGCTTTATCACGGTACCGGCACTAGCTTTGTTCTTTCTTTACGGAGGTCAAAACACTTCGTTCCGAGAGTCTTCCAACGGCAGCCTAGGTTTATGTAATGTGCAAAGATGCGATATGGTGGGAGCCGTGATCCAGCTGTGATGTCGTTCAGGGCACCTAGCCAGTGACAACACTCGCAGCGGGCCTTGGGTTCCGCAGCGAAACCCGGATGTAACCTGAGATGGGTCGGGCCGTGATCTCGATATCTGAGCCAGGTTGTGTTTGTAAGCGCTCTGCCGAGGAAACAATGCAGATGACGAATTCTCGTGTTGGGGGAGGGCCGCCCCAGGCCTGGCCTACTATGGAATCTCCGGTATTTTAATTCTCAATATGATGCACTAAGCTAAACGGCATCCTCCTTTTATGAATGAAAGGCCTAACAACTCTGCCCAACAAGTACCTAGCACGCTAATATACGTTTAGGTAGTGCTAAAACCAAACACACTCTCCCCATTTTGGAGTGGTTTCGGGCTCTGCAAGAGTCCTAGTCTCATGATACAGCACTTACGGCGCCCTGAGCTTCAAATTTCTACCATCATGACTTGTCACTGGTATTTAATCGCTAACCTGATCCCTACAATACCAGTGAATCCTGTACTCGGGTGAGGTGGTTTCTGGGCATGCCGGATAATTGAACGCTCACCCCGGTCACCGCCCCCTGATGCATTGGCTGTTCTTACACTGGCACAATTACAGGTAGAAGTCAGGGGTGGATGTAGTTTCATTTCTACACCGACTTTTACCTTGGGTTCCGGTTAATTGTGTAGCTTATTTTTTTCTTTTTCTTTCCGCAGTCATGATGTTAGATTTAGCCTTGAGCATACAATTGCCTTCAACCCGGGGGGCCGGGGAATCCGGCCGATACCTTGCGATATTTAAGGCTTATACAGCTATCCTGGGTTCCTCAGGCATTTTTTTTCCTAATTCGGTTGGGTTAGCTGAGTTAGTTGAGTCAGATCTCCGCTGGGTCAGGTTTCGTCCATATTGACCAATGTGTTACCCGTTAAAACCCATCAAGGTGTTCGGCCGACGATCTCAAGAGCCAACTCCACCGGGCTTTCGGCTGGGCCAGCGTGACCCGAGTATTTGCCAGAATAGCTGGGGCTTACTGTGGAAATGTGGTCCCGAAATTCCCGCGGAGGGCCTTCTCGGCCAAGGAGGCGCCTTCTCCCGTTATGTGCGCCGGTTTGTACGTCCTCCTTTATGTAAGGGAGAATGTCTGCTATGCAGTGAACCCTCTCTACTATCAACTCGCAGCGATTGTTCTAATATTAACAGTAGGTAGAATATCTCTCCAGTGATCTTGCCCGTCCTACGCCACCCGCTGCAATGGGAAACCCGCTGCTCGTACGCCGGAGCAGCAAAAGGTTATCGGATCTCTTATCGCACCCGAGATAGCCAAGCAACCGGCGCTTGCGACCTTATTTGTTAAGCGAGAATCTTACAGGAGGTGCCAGCCGGCCGTCGCGAAGCTCAAGCCTGTACTGTACCACCTATTCTGTATTCCAAAAACGGCCAATATTGACCTCCTGTCCCGTTACACCCCACAAAATTTCCCGCCGGTACGAGTAAAATCTGGAATCGCTACACTCCTGCTCACCCCGAAAGTGCTTGAGCACGTGAAGAATTAATAGAGTATATGTTACGAGTACGGAGGAAACTATTAAGCGAAACAGTCAGGGATACGGTAGTTTGGCAGGTATAATATCATAATCCAAAATAACTGTTCTCAACATCTTGCTGGACCCTCCGCCCGCCGCACCCTGTAGAAGGGGTATTAACTACGACGTGCTGCAAGATTTGCAACTGCATGCAGTTATCATACATAATCGGCAGGAACCTTGACACGGCTAGTTGCCCTACGCGCAGTGATGTGTAAAGCTGGGGTACTGTGGCGCTACGGGAAAATGAGCCACACCCGACATGCAGCCTAAACCCTGGTGCTCTACTGTACTGTACTGTACCGTTACTCGAGTACCGGTACTCGAGTTCATGGAACAGAGATAATCGTTGGGCCTCATTCTGGGAAGCACCACTACTGCGTACTCTAGAGACCGCGCGGGGGTTGGGGGACTGGAGGAAAAAACCCCACTGTACTTGCGGAAAGGTATGCATGACGGCCTTGGCTGCATGGGTATTTGGCGAGTTTATTGGTAAATCTATTTCGTTCACATTGAGGTGGTGGGCTTGCCCCCGCTTGTTGAACGACCATGCCGTATCATAATATCGGTACTGTACAGTACGTCCAAGTGGGAGATCCCCACCTTGCTCTGTTCCATCAACCACTTGCATCGGCTACGGGTATACTGCTAACGCCTACGCGACCGTTTCACTTTATCTATTACGGGAACCGCTCCTATGGATTACCAAGATTCAGCCCAGAGCAATGCTCACCATAACTACCTCCCGTCGCGTGCCCATGCCGGTAACACCATGACAAACAACGTGAGCGGCAGCTCAAATACGAACGTTGGCAACGTATCACACAGTTACAATAACATCTTCAACCTCAGACCAAGCGAAGATACTTTACGGATTCAAGAATGGTTGTCCCCGCTGGAGCCACATAAACGGCATCAGGATGTGAGAAATCTCAGGCTTGATGGGATCGGAGATTGGGTTCTGAGAACGAGTGAGTTCGAGAGTTGGCTGGACGCTCGGAACGACTCGGAAAATCCGGTATTGTTATGTTATGGCAGTCAGGGGGTCGGCAAGACTTATATAAGGTGCAAAGGTTCCCCTAGCTCGCAACGGATGAGGTTAACAAAGAATTAAAACAGTTCGTTGGTAATAGACACGCTGCGCAACCAGACCCGCGGGCAGAATGCTGCCGTCTTCTCTCTCTACTGCGACTATCAGGCTCAGAAGGACCAATCACCGGTGAACATGATAGGCGGCCTTCTCAAGCAGGTTGTGGCGGGAGCCACAGAGGTTCCAGACAAAATCAAGTACTTTTTTGAGGAGTCAAGAAAGCTAGGTGGCCAAGGTCTTCGCTTGCCTGATCTGGTGCAACTATTTGTCAAAGCAATCGATTCGTTTGAGCGGGTATACGTCTGCATCGACGCGGTCGACGAGCTACTGGCAAAGGATCGGCCCGAGTTTATTCGAGCCTTGCGACGGATTATCGACGGGGCAGCAAACACACGGCTGTTTCTCACTGGCCGGCCCTATGTTCGGGGGGAACTCGACAAGCAGCTCATAGGCTGGGCTTACATAATACACGTCGTGGCTGACCAAGGGGATATCGCGAGATATGTTCAGCTCAGGATGGACGATGACCCACACCCTGGGTTGGTGAGCGAGGAACTGAGAATGGATATCATGGAAACAATGCTGAAAAAGACATCCGAGATGTAAGTTGAAGAAACTCCATTACCGGCTTGGGTTGTTCATTGATATTCGTTTGAGGTTTCTGCTTGTGGTCTTAAATATGGATGCCATCATGGGAGAGACCACCAAAGCCGGGAGACGAAAAATGCTGACAACGGTGGCCACAGCTGGTGTGGCCCTCGGGGGTGTGTACGGTGAAACACTGAAGCGAATTAGGGAACAGAATGATGGCCTATCAAGACTCGGGATGCGGGTTCTGATGTGGGTGTCCCACTCGCAGCGGGCATTGCAGATAGACGAACTCTGTCATGCTCTCGCCGTAGAAGTTCAGTCAACGGATCTTGACCCGGACAATGCCCCTCCGATAGATGTAATCCTAGATTCGTGCCTTGGGCTCGTCATTGTTGACAAGGAGAAGTCGACGTTCCGCCTTATCCACTACTCCCTCCAAGAATACCTCTCCGACCGGAATATCTTTCCCAGAGCCCACGAAACCCTTGCGGAAACCTGCCTAACCTGCCTAAACTTTATACAGGTCAAGAAAATTTCTATAAACTGTTCTCTGGACCTCCGACAAGCGCCCTTTCTCGAATATTCTTCCGTATATTGGGGTACTCATGCCAGGGTGCAACTCTCGGATCTCGCGAAGAAACTTGCACTGAAACTGTTTAATCGCTACGATAGCCACATATCAGCCAAACTGCTTTTGCTGAATGACGAAGCTTGGGAAACGGAAATCCGTGCTCGCTCCCCCTTTACCGGTCTACACTGTGCATGCCGCTTCGGTATTGTCGAGCTTGTGGCTACTCTAATGGGGTCGGAGGGCTGTGAGATCAACAAAAAAGATTTCACTGGTAGAACCCCGCTATCGTGGGCTGCAGAGTATGCACAGAGCGCGGTTGTGAAACTGCTACTTGAGCGGGACGATGTGGACCCCAACACGCCAGATAAAGATGATGCAACACCGCTGTGGATTGCCGCTGCACGTGGCTATGAGGGAGTCGTGAAGCTCCTACTTGAGCGAGATGATGTCGACCCTAATAGGTCGGCTAAGTATGGTATAACGCCGCTCCTAGTCGCTGTAGAATCTGGATATGAGGGAGTGGTGAAACTCCTGCTTGAGCGGGATGATGTCCACCCCGACCCGCCGACCCTATCCCTATCCGACGGAACACTGCCCGCCGTGGCTACCAGGTATGGGTACCACAGCATAGCGGAGTTACTCGCTGGTACCGCTATATCTCCCAGCGTACTTCTTGGCCCAGAGGACTGGGTAGGCATCCCTAACACCTCCGAACACTCGGCACTTCGGTAAAAACATCCCACACTTCATTGTGATTAAATCTACTCCGCTACACATCCGGGGATCATAAATAATTTTGTCTTGTAGAGATGTGGGGGCATCGGCAATATGAGGAGGTTTTTACCGGTTGGGATATATATTTTGCTCCTCTTTTCTTGTCGTTCTCTCTCCGCCCGTTTATTTCCTTTCAGGGTTTGGATAATTTCCTCTACGAGTTGGATCTTTCGTCTTGTAATAATCCTTCTTTTCTCTGTTTATGAATTCTATGACAGGAAAATCCTATTTCGGGATTGATATGCGTGAGGTGTCCTAGTTTTCTCTCTAGCTCCGGGCTGAGGTGCCCAAGCATAGGAGGTAATTTCCGGGTGATGAGATATTAGATACCGTGCGATGGGTAGCAGATATCCTCATTGGGAATTATTAATATCGTCCCCGTTGTTAAAGTGGCGTTACATCTCGTGTGAAACCTGTCGCAACCGACGTCTAGTTTCCCCCTTCTATTAGTTCGGAAGTTTGGTGTGTCCTCTTATACCAAAGGATGGAAACCTGCAGTCAGAAATGGGGAGTGTGAGATAGACGGGGTGAGGGGATACTGAACAAGGGGAAAATATAAGAGACGGGGGACTAAATTAATTATATCTACTCGAGTAGTAGAATACCGAAGATAATGCTATAATAATCTTTTAGTACTAGGCCACTGCAGTATCTGTTCATTGCATCTCTAGACCGAGGACGAGCACCAGTAACACGCTACTTGGAACCCACCAAAGGGCGGTTAAATGCGTTAATGCAAAGAATTTTTGTCAGGATAAAGCTTCTCGTAAGAATGTGAACGAACCTTAATTTTTCTCCAATAATACGAACTCTCCCCACCACCGCTGTCAGGGATGAAATCCGTGAAGTTTGGCCATTACAGACGGCGGGGTGCTCCTGCAGAGGTATCCCCCTGTAACCCTAATTTAACGAATTCACGCTATTCCTCCTTTTTCACCTCCCGCCTAGCTCCCGCCCCCCCGGAAGACCGAACGCAACCATGTAAATGGACTGATCGCTTCCCTGTCTAGACACAATTCTTGCAACGACACAGGACAGAGGCTGGGGGAGATGTCTTCGCACCGGAGTAGACGTATGTTGTGGGCCGGCCTAAATTAGCTATTCACTCTGACTCTGCTAAGAGGAGTTAATTAGGATATCTCGAGGTCAGAGCCAGAGCATAAGTCCCTCTCCTATTGGTTGTGAAAAACCAACTCAACGGGTTTAGAATGTCAGTTAGCCTTCACCGCCCGGTTACACAAGTCTTCTTAGCCTTGGTAGGGTACCGGTGTGCTGGTAAGCATAAAGAGAGCCCAAAATGGGGTAACCTATTTCCTTGGCATAAAAACGATTGCCTAGGGCTCCCTTGTGAAACGCCCGTCGAATACTACTACTACAAGGAAGCAATCCCAGCTTTGCTTTACCTCACAGAAGGGGGCCTCTGTCAACCTCCTCGATAGACTCCGGTACTGCTATACCGCCACGTACTTGTAATTCGACCTGACCTACCATGAACACATTACATACCGGGCACGGAGGATCAGGCCTTAGTGGCAATCCTAGCCAGGATTTCATGCAGCGTACCCGCACCGGCCATAGCATAACCAATACGAACGTTGGAAATCTGCCAAACGGCTATAACACCATCGACGTGGGAGTACTATACATGGGGAGTCGTTGCGGATCCAAGCATGGCTGTCGCCACTCGAACCCCGGAGAAGGTATCAAGGTGCCAGTAACCGCTTGACTACATCTCCCCCGAGATGTAAAATGTTTTTTTCCGTACCGCCCTGGCTAATGGTATCCGGTAAGTTTTTGGCGAGTTTCCCATTGAATTGCATAGTATAATCAGAATCTTATTAAACTCGGTTTTCTGGAGAGAGAAGCCTTTAGAGTTTAGGGCTAGGATTCCCACAAATATTCGCCATAGGGTGACGTTTTCTCGACTTCTTATGAAAAATGATTAGTTACTCATCTCGATGGATTGAAGTTACTTTCTTAATTTTGGTCCTGGCGCTGCACTAGAAGAGGCATGGCTTCAATCCCTCAACGTAAGTGCCCGAAACTCAGATCCCTTACGGTAGTGTAGAAACGTATTTCGCAGATTACGGTACACGGTATTGGGCGGTAAGTTACCGCCATCTTACGCTATATAAACTTACCGTTTGCACTGGAAATAGTTGCTTTTCAAGATTGCTCTAATTGACGGGTTTTGTGCACATTCAGCGAGTGCCGAGATAGGTCTTCACAAGCATGCGCACCCGAGAATGCGGCCCTCCCGGCATTGAACAGGTCATTGGTATCATAATGGGCAGCGGAACTCCTGTAGTATATTAGTTCTGTGGGCTCGCTGGAATTGAGGGTCGTACGTTCTATTTCCTATCTTCCTTCCCCCCATTTTTCAACAGTTTTAGTCCCATTGTCTGGCGAGTGATGGAGCGTGAAGGACTATGGTTCGGATAATGTTATTCCACTGATGTCCGGTTACACCGATACTCCCGGCGCAGCGGGCTGGAAATTCTGGTCGATGATGGGCATCGCGCGGCGAGGTCAGCAAGGAGGCGATATCTGGGGTATTGGTGTTTCCGGGAAGGCAAGAAAGGGGGTGTAGAGATGGTCCATTTTCCAACTGGAAAGAGGATCCACATCATAACTAGCGACTGACGGAACCCTCAGAGATGGTCGGGGAACTGGCCGGGTTGACTTTCCACGTCTCCAATACTTACCCCGTGGACGGATTCCATCGGGACTGTTTCAATAGAATTTTTTACATGCAGTTTTCAACAGTTATTGTAGTAAGCTCTCCGAGTAGTTTAATAATGGTCGTACCAATGATGTTGTAGATATTACTCTTGATATTACATGTTCCCTGCGGGACTGCTGGGGAAGTGGTGCCCGGGAAGGACTCCAGAGTGCCAAGGGCTAGCCAGTCAAATCACTCTCAACGAGATCAGCGGATAATTACTTTATGGTGCCACGACATTGTATAGCTTTGATTTCATCAATATAGCATTAGGAGTTTCACGTACGAGTAGCTTCTAAGCCGTATGGTACATACGGGGCTTCACTCATCACACATAACTACCTAGGACTTCTCCTCGCCCGGGAACGGCCAGCAATGAGAAAGCATTGATATTTCAATCGCTAACACCTTTGGCGCAAATGAAAAGAAAGTGCCCCTTCCAAGCTACCTCAGCCGCGCTGATAGGTGCCGAAGACAGCACAGGCAACGCAGTGCTTGTGGGGCTTGCTGGACATACCCCAAAGGCGCATCTCAGCCCCCTTACCAAGTCCTCAAAAAAAGGGCATTGCCTCTGCCGCCTGTGGAGCCCCCGCAGTCCCCGGATTTCCAACTGCCCATTCTCGCCACCACCCTCCATGTCGCCCATCCCACCATTCCCATTACCTAGCAAAAGTTTAGCTCCGCCAAACTCAAGATAATCCCCTAGTTCCCCTAAGAACTAGTCATGCTGTGCACTATCGTCTGAACGATGTGTGCATTGGGTTACTCGAGGAGCAACATGTCCCGTAAAGGCCCCGCCATGGGCTATTTTCCTTACAGGGGGCTGCCGTTGTGTTGGGGTGCGAAGAGGTAGAAGACCCAGGCGGCCGGGGTCGGGGGCCAGAGCGATACCCTGTGGGAGGTGGGCAAGGTAGATTTAGCTTGACAATAGGTGAGATATTGGGGGTCTTCACTCATCGTGCTTCGTCCGTTTTTCCCCTAGGAGGGCTCTTCGCAGATGTGACGTGGAGCGGCTCCGCATCCCCACGGGCCCGGGGGCCTGTAGAAAGACTGTGCGAGCAGGGTTGGGACAAGAAGCATCACCGCAGATCATTGGGCTATAGCCTTCTAATAATGTTGGAAGCCAGGCCAGTTATTTGTTCCATACAAGCGCCCATTGATACTAGGGTAATAAGAACTCGCTGATCTCACCAGGGAGTAGCTGCGAGGCCTGCAATCTCCTTAGAGAGTCGGTTCGTGAGCCCCCGTCTGGCAAAAATAATACTGTCCGCTTCGCGGTGGTCCCGGTTTGCGATTGACTGATAGCAAATCCATTAAAATTGATGGGAACCGCGCTATCTGAGGACGGCGGTCTAAGGGTGTGGGCAGGTGGGGGTCTGCCCTGGAAACGGGAGTGATAATGTGCAGTCTTCAACAGTGGCACGACGAAAACCTGTGGGTGAAGGGGAAAGATCAGTGAATTATATATTTGTTACGCTACTTTACCGAATTCACTTTTTTGTCTGCCAAACACGGCACCCCTCTTTATTGTTCAAAATACGGTATCTCATTCCTGTACGGTGGTGTGACTGTGTTGGTTATGTTACACATTCATATGACCAGTTGTTATGCTAGAAGATTCTAGCAGGGTATATAGATTTCCTTGGTATGAGTCAGTGTTCGCATAACCATAGAAGGGTATAAATAGGGGTGTATTTTTCCTTTCTGTTAGAAGAGCACGCAAGCTTGGATTAATCTATGAGTCTTAAAGATATATCTTGTTCACCAGGTCTACTCCACTATCACAAGTGCAAGTGACTTAGATACAAATATTCTCAGGTTATGAGCCCGGGTTTGTGAGATCTTCCGCAAACCTGAACATCATATACCACAAGGCCATAAGAGCACTCCTAAGCGAGCGTATACCGTTAATCCTCCCCTCAAACTCCTCCTTCAACAAAAACCAACCTGGCCCGCCAGTACTTTGATGCACTAGACTGGTGGACGTGTCCTTACTGCAACAAAAAACGCCCTCTTTCACCTGATTGTCTTCTCCCTTCCTGTTGTGAAAAGTACTACGACGATATACGCCGTGACGCAATCAGGAGCCTAGGCGAGATAAATAGTTGGCGATTTTGGTCACAAAGAAACCGACCCCTTCCACAAAACAGACGATCAGAAACGACAGTAATCGGAAACGTACCACGATAAAGCAATATGTCGAACGATACCGAAACTGTCTTCAAGCTATCCGTAACCGACTACCCAAAACTACAAGGACAAGAGAACTACCAGACTTGGGCGCAAGCCTGGCTGGTTGCCTTCGAAGTCCTTGGTCTGTCAGAGGTAGTACTGGGAACGGAAAAGAAGCCTGAGATCCCTACGATCGGAGCATCAGAAGATGCTACAAAAGTCACGACGTGGAAGAAAAAGGACACTAAAGCTAGATTCTACCTCTACCAAGCAGTAAACTCCATCTACCATGCCGACATCTCTGCCAAAAGTTCAGCAGCGGAGGTCTGGCAGGCGTTCAAAGACCGATTCGACAAAGAAACTCCCGCTACCAACATGATGCTACTTGAAGCCATCTGGAAAATCAAACTTGTCTCCACCCAATCCATCTCCGACCATGCCACAAAGTTCGAAACTGCATGGAACCGTCTTGCACAACGATGTTCATCAGCTGATGATGAAACAACCAACGAATTCCGAACCGCGATGCGAGCATGGACACAAGCAGAAGAAGTCAAGGGCACTGTCTTCATGCTATCCATCAACAAGTTGCACCCTGATCTATGCGATGTCTTGTCGGCAAGAAAGACAACCAGATACGTGGACGTTCGGGATTACTTTCTAAGCAGGGCAGCAGAAAAAGGAGAAGGTAAAGAGGAGGAAAAGGTACTATCGGTACCTTACAAGAACAAGAAACAGATGTATTGCACATGGTGTGCAGCAAGAGGTGGGAAAAGCGATACCCACAATACTAACAAATGTCGAGGTCTCTCGAGGGAAAAAGCCAAAAAGAAGAAACGGGACAACAAGCCAAACACCGCAGCTGTTACCGACGCTACAGTCACGGTTCTGATGGCGAAAGCCAAGGAACCTCCTACACCAGAGGAAGAGGTTGTCTGTACGACAATCGGGGAAGTCTCGACAGAATGGTTATGTGATTCTGGGGCATCGAACCACATATCTCCCAATTCAGGTGACTTCCAAAGTCTTACGCCTTCCTCCAAAAAGATAGTAACAGCAGACGGTAGAATTCACCAGGCAACTGCATCCGGAGATGCTTACCTCCACGTGCGCCTGTTGGATGGAACCAAACATACAGTCATCCTCAAACGAGCACTGTATGTACCCACGTTTCGATACTCATTGGTATCTGAATCCCGATTGGACGATGTTGGAGTAAAGGTTACGGTAGAAAAAGGAAGAAGGATGTTTGAGAAGGAAAGGAGGATTTTCATGGTTGCGGATAAGAAAAGTGGGTTGTGGTATGTTAGGATGAGTAATGAGAAGTCCTTTGTTTCTGTTTACGAAGAACGGCACAAAGCCCTTGGACATCCGAGTGTGATTAAGGATTGTTACAAGGACGCCACCCCTATCGCTCCTCCATCAGACTTTCATTGTACAACATGCAATCGGAACAAAACCACGCATGTAAAACCAAAGTCAAAGGACATCGAAACCAAGTCAGCTTTCGACAAAGTCCATTCCGATCTTAGTGGTCAAATGTCCACATCTACACTGGGAAAAAATCTCTACTACATGACGTTTATAGATGATTATACCAGGTATTGTTGGATTTACCTACTAAAGACAAAGGACGGAGCAGAAGTTGCCATAAAACACTTCTGGGAAATGGTACTTACTCAATTCGGTAAACGAGTCAAGCGATTGCATAGCGACCAAGGAACCGAATACCTTAACCGGAAAGTGTCTGAATTCTTAAACACAAAAGGAGTCATCCACACCACATCACCAGCCTACAACCCTGAATCAAACGGAGTCGCAGAAAGGCTAAATCGGACCCTTACAACAATGGTACGATGCATGATGCCACCTGAACGAAAATCATTGTGGGGAGAGGCCTATTCCACAGCGGCTTACCTCTACAATCGACGGTGGCATTCATCAATAAAAACAACACCTTTCGAGCAACTATATAAAACGAAACCCACGATTAGTCACCTCCATCCCTGGTTCGCCGATGTCATGGTACATATCCCAGCTGAGAAGCGAGGAAAGTTTGACCAGACAGCAGAAGAAGGTCACCTAGTCGGATACACTTCCAGTCCGACGATTTACCGTGTTTACATACCTAAACGGCACACTGTGATCGAAGCAAGGGATGTGAAATTTGGAAAGACAAAAGGGGTATCGTTTGAATATCTTCAATGAACAATAGAAAGAGAAGAAAAGGAAATGTCGGATCAATCCAGTGAATCGGAACGTACCGATGAGGAAGGGTCATCTACCCCAGTAAGACCGACAACACCAGTACCACCTCCGACTACCTCTATGCCCGGCGAATTCCAGTCAACACCTATTCCTCCTCCAGATACCTCCTCCTCGGAACCTCCAGCACCCCGTCGTTCTACTCGTGAACGCACTCAGACACAGAAAGCACGAGACGAAGAAAAACTTCAGATAGAAAAGAAGATACGGTCTCTGCAATGTCAAATAAAAGGAAACGAACGGGATTGTAAGCTGGAAGGCCTAACTGAGGACGAGATGCAACTTCTCCAGGAAAGAAGAGAGGAACTTGATGAACAGCTTCGGAATGAAGAAGGGAATCTTCAAAGATATACGGTTGTTGGTCTCATGTATCACATACCAGACCCCAATACATATAGAGAGGCCATGGAATCGCAGGAGAGAAATGAATGGCAGAAAGCCATGGACGAAGAGATGAAGGTACTGAGAAAACGAGAAGTAGGAGTGGAAGTGGAAAAACCAAGTGAAAAAAAGGTATTAACAGGACGATGGGTTTATAAGGCCAAAGTCAAAAAGGATGGCACTATCGAACGTCGGAAAGCACGATACTGCGCAAAAGGTTTCAACCAAGCCCCAGGCGAAGACTATGAAGAAGTTTATGCCCCGGTTGCTCGGTTAGAATCCCTAAGACTCCTACTGGCAGTAGCTGTCAAACGTGGTTATAAGTTCCGACAGATCGACATCAAGAGCGCCTTCCTATATGGCAACATAGACATGGAAACCTACCTGGAGCTCCCGGAAGGGTATCGCGAACCAGGCAAGGTCTGGAAGCTTAAGAAAGCCATCTACGGACTTAAGCAATCCCCAAGACTATGGTACCAACGACTAACCAAAACCCTCGAAACCATGAACCTTAAAGTTACCGACTTCGACCCATGTATTCTTGTCGCAAAAAACCTCTTTTGTTGCATTTACGTTGATGATATTCTAATAGCCGGAAAATCCTCACTAGTCGATACATGTATTGACAAAATACAATCCCATTTTCAATGTACGGACTCTGGACAAGCATCACTACTGTTAGGCATGCAGATCGAAATCTCAAAAGACAATCTCAAAATCTACCAGGAACGGTATATTACTCAGATCCTCGAACGATTTGACCTAAGCGAAGCCAAACCAGTTGCCACTCCTATTGAAGTCCATACTACACTTATGAAAGCAAAAGACGATGATCAACTATGCGATCAACGACAATACCAGTCCATCATTGGATCGCTGATGTACGCCGCTGTCGCTACAAGACCTGACATCGCACATGCCACTGCTTTCCTCAGCCAATTCTCCTCAAAACCCACCACCACACATCTTACCGCCGCAAAAAGGGTACTTAGGTATCTAAAAGGAACCAAGACCAAGGGATTACGATACAACCGAGACAACAAGGAGCAACCATTGAAGATCTTTACTGATGCTTCATTCGCCTCAAATCTCGAAGACAGAAAATCGTTTACCGGTCTGATCGTACAAGTTTACGGAAGTACCGTAATATGGCGATCAAAGAAACAAAAAACCGTAGCAACATCTACAACAGAAGCCGAATAGGTCGCACTCGCATTTGCCGCTAGACAGAGCGTCTGGCTTAGCCGAGGAATGTCACATATGGGAATTGAGACTGTACCGATCCTATACTGTGACAACACAGCAGCCATCAAGCTTACCGAAAACGCGGGCGTTTCCGACCGAACGAAACATATCGACGTTCAGCACCACTACACTAGAGAGCTACGGGAAGCGGGGAAGATAGATGTGATAGCAGTTGGAACAGAGGACAATTTGGCGGATATATGTACAAAGGGATTAGTTAAGGTGACATTTGAAGGGTTTTCTAATAGGCTGGGAATGGAACCGTAGGGGAAGTGTTCAAAATACGGTATCTCATTCCTGTACGGTGGTGTGACTGTGTCGGTCATATGACACAGTCACATGACCAGTTGTTATGCTAGAAGATTCTAGCAGGGTATATAGATTTCCTTGGTATGAGTCAGTGTTCGCATAACCATAGAAGGGTATAAATAGGGGTGTATTTTTCCTTTCTGTTAGAAGAGCACACAAGCTTGGATTAATCTATGAGTCTTAAAGATATATCTTGTTCACCAGGTCTACTCCACTATCACAGGTGCAAGTGACTTAGATACAAATATTCTCATTTATTGTCACCCCCGGGCTCCCGTCGTCCCCTCGTTGAAAAGTGTGTGGGAAGTCAGCGACGAAAATAGGGTAATCGCTTCCCGCCGTAGAACTGGTGGTGCTATTCGCCATGGGAACGAAAACTTGGCTTCCAAAAGGGGCAAGCACTTTTTTGTGGTTACCGCCCGAAAAGATGCATTGCCCCAGCGCTTGGAATCAATACTTGTTCAATGCTTATAGAGGTACTGTACCTGTACCCAGGGAGATGCACCCACACAAGACAAGGAGTATTTTACGGCTTAGCCTAAATTAACTTCCCCAGCTTTCCGATGGGTGTTTATCGCTATTAATGTTAAGTAACAATTGGAATTATGAGTACAATCCAGCAACTTTGTCTCTACTATCAGAAGTTGGCCCGGATATCTTAGAGTGAGAGCCGCTAACACGTCATTCTCAGTATAGATTCCCTCTTTCTATGAATTGTGAAAACCCAACTTTATGTTGGACATGAGCTATTTTGGCTGCTCACCGCATACCCCACAACTAGTCGGTCACTACTGCTGATGGCATTCACCATCGGCGACTACCTTTTGCCGAGCTGGCACTCCCACTGACGGTTGTTTACCGTTGAAGTGACCACGTTGGAGTCCTTGGACTATTTGTAGTAAGCATGGAGTAAAATGGACCAGCGCTTACCGGTGGTGGGCATTCCCTTGGTTGAGGTGGCTTAGCCTCGGTAGCTTTTTGGCGACCTCTGCAGCTAGTCAATGAAATCAGGGGCAAGGCGGCAGATGAAGAATCGATAGGGGCATCGCAGGGTATGATGGAGAAGAAGGATCGAAAGTGCTCTAGAAGCACGCAAGAGGAAATGGATATATCCTGCGAAGGATAGGAGGGACTATTTTCCTTTGTTGATTCTTACTCGTGTCGTCAGTAGTTCCCATTTGGTATTCTAAATACCTACTGGTATCGGCCCCTGGTGACTCTCTACCTATTGACTTCGATAAGAGGAGAATTTGGGTGAGTCGACCCTGGTGGGCACCTATATTTTGGCCATCCCCGCGAAAATAATTGGTAAGCGTTGGCCTGTGAAACAAGCGCCGAACACCGCCACAGGAAAGCAATTCCCACCCTCCTTTTCCTCGCCTAAGGTGAGGTCCATCAACCTCGTCGATAAACCGCCGTACCGCTATATCATCCCGCCCACCGCCGAGCCTTATCCACTATGGGTGCGTTGCCCACGCGGCTCGGAGGACCAAGACCTAATGATGACCCTCCCCAGTATAGCATGTCGAATGCCCGTCCCAACCATAACATGACCCACAGTATTCACGGTAACTCAAATACGAACGTTGGGAATGTGTCAAACAGCTATAACACCATCAACGCAGGGGTGAATGACGAATCACGGCAGATCCAAGCATGGCTATCGCCACTCGGACCGCACAGAAGGCATCAAGATGTCAGTAAGCGTCGGCTTGATGGTATTGGGACTTGGGTGCTACGGAGGAATGAATTCGAGTCACGGCGCAAGAGTCTGGACGGCTCAGAGAACCATACGTTGCTGTGTTATGGGGGCCAAGCGGTTGGCAAGACCTATATAACGTACGATACAATAGTAGTTGTCAAGAGATCTCAGGGGATGTTGACAAGTGATGAAATCAGTTCATTAGTAGTAGATGCCCTTTACGAGCAAACTCGTGGGAAAAGTATTGGCGTTTTATCTCTCTATTGAGATTACCAGGCGCGGAAGGACTAATCGGTGGTAAATATGGTAGGCGGTCTAGTCAGCCAGGTTGCTTTGGGAGCAAGGAGGATTCCAGTTGAAATGCGGAAAGCTTTCGAGGAGTTGAAGAAAAGAGGTGGCAAAGGTCTTCGATTGCCAGACATGCTGGAATTATTTGGAGAAGTGATCACTCCCATTAAACGCGTATACATCTGCATCGACGCAGTGGACGAATTACTATCACGGGATCGATCGGAGTTTCTTCGCGCGCTACGACATATTATTCGAGATGCACCGAATGCAAGGCTATTTCTTACAGGCAGGCCACATATTCCCGGGGAGCTTGACAAACATCTCACAAAGGGCCCCTATATCATACATATTGTGGCCGACTAAGGAGATATCGCTAGATACATAAGCCAAAAGATGGATGAGGACGACGACCAGTATCGGGACTTTATGCCTGATGATCTTGAAAATGATATTAAGGAAACATTCATAGAAAAGGCTTCGGGGATGTAAGTATGAGCAACTCTATCGCAAACTTCCATCACTCGTTGATATTCTGCAAGGGTTTCTGCTTGTTGTATTGAATATGGATGCGATCTTGGACGAGACCACTATTGCTCAGAGGAAGAAAATGTTGCAGAAGGTGGCAACGACTGGTGTGGACCTGGACACTGTGTACACCCAAACGCTGCAGCGGATAAGGGAACAGCAGGGTGACCAATCAAGGCTTGTGGTTGAAGTGCTGATGTGGGTTTCCCATTCGGAACGGCCGTTGCGGATTGACGAACTCCGCCATGCTCTGGCGGTAGAAATAGAATCGACGGATTTTGACGATGAGAACCTTTGCCTGCAAGATACAGTCCTAGGGTCATGCTTAGGGCTTGTCGTGGTTGGCAAGGAGACATCGACGGTTCGGCTAATCCACTATACACTTCAAGAATACCTTTCCCCCCCCGGTATCCTACCCGATGCCCACAAAATACTTGGGCAGACGTGCTTGGCCTGTCTTAATTTTGACAAGGTCAAAGAACTTCCGGCCGACAGCTTCCCAGACTTGCCAGGGACGCCCTTTCTCGAATATTCTGCACTCTATTGGGGAAGCCATGCAAAAGCTGAACTCTCAGATCGCGCGAAATCGCTTGTACTAGAGCTATTCAACTGGTACGATCACCATATATCTTCTACCTTACTTCTCAACCAAATAAAGGGTTCCCATTATTCTGGTGTCACTCCTCCCCAGTCCACCAGTTTACACTGTGCATGTTACTTTGGGATTGTTGAGGTCGCCGGGGCCCTGATAGAAATGCAAGGCGGTGATATCAATCAAAGAGATTGTAGCGGGTTTTCACCGCTCATCTGGGCTTCCCGGCGAAGAAATGAAGTGGTGGTGAGGTTGCTGCTCGCAACAGCCGGTATCATTCCCGACATGCCAGACCACCATGGCCGAACACCACTCTGGTGGGCTTCTGGGTCTGGAAACGTGGGGGTGCTGAGACTACTGCTCACAAGGGATGATGTTGATCCCAACAAGCCTGACAGCTATGGTAGAACACCACTCTCGTGGGCCTCTAGCGGTAGGCATCTGCGGGTGGTGAAACTACTGCTCGCAAGGGACGACGTCAATCCCCACAGGCCAGACGACAAAGGTCGATCGCCACTAGGGTGGGCTTCTACTTATGGGCAAGAGGGGGTGGTGAGACTGCTTCTCTTACGGGATGGTGTTGATCCCGACATGTCAGACAATGGAGGTCGAACACCCCTCTCACACGCTTCCAGCACGGCCAGCGCGGGGGCGGTGAGGCTACTGCTCGCACGGGATGCTGTCAATCCCGACAGACCAGACAACGATGGTAGAACACCACTCTTGTAGGCTTCCCAGGGTGGACGCCAGGGCGTGGTAAGGCTACTGCTCAGAAGGGACGGCATCAATCCCGACAAACCAGAAAAATACGCTCGGACACCCCTCTGGTGGGCTGCTAGGAGTGGGTATGTGGAGCTGGCGAGGCTACTGCTTGCGAGGGGTGATGTCAATCCTGACAATTCTGACGAGCAAGGTCAATCACCGTTATTGCGGGCTGCCAGGGAGGGGCGTGAAGGGGTGGTAAGACAACTACTCACAAGGGACCATGTCGATCCCGACAAGCCGGACAACGATGGTCGAACACCACTCTTGTGGTCCTCTAGGGGTGGACATGTGGGGGTGGTGAAATTATTGCTCGCAAGGGACGATGTCATTCCGGACCATCCGGACAAATACGGTCGAGCACCGCTTTGGTGGGCGTCTAGCGGTGGGCATGAGGGGTTGTACGGCTACTAGTTGCAAGGAATGATGTCAATCCCGACAAGCCAGACAACCTTGGTCGAACACCACTCTTGTGCGCGTCTAGCGGTGGGTATGAGGGGGTGGTGAGGGGGTGGTGAGGCTCCTGCTGGCAAGGGACGATGTCAGTCCGGACAGGCTAGACACCGATGGCCACGCGCCATTGGAGTGGGCTTCCGGGTATGGGCATGAGGGTGTGGTGAGACTCCTGCTCTCAAGGGGCGACGTTAACCCCTGCATGCTAGACAGCCGTGGTCGAACACCACTCTGGTGGGCTTCTCGGGGTGGAAATGAGGGGGTGGTGAGCCTCCTGTTCGCAAAAGACAATGTCAATCCCGACAAGCCAGATAATGATGCCCAAACACCACTGTTGTGCGCTTGTGAGGACGGGCATGAGGGAGTAGTGGGAATACTGCTCGCACGGGACGACGTCAACTCCAACAAGCCAAATAACTATGGTCAAACGCCGCTCCTGGCCGCCGCCACGCATGGGGGGCTAGGGAGATTGTAGCACTCCTCCAGCGTCGCACAACCACAACCTCTACTGTGGATTAAGATGAAAGAGTGATATACCTATATTCCCTCTGCACCCAAGTAGGTACATTCCTTCCACAGCAGTTTCCATGCACATACCCGTTAGAAGCACAGCTCTCACCCCCTCTCCCCCACCCTTTACAGCCTTCCGGTAAATCGGTTACCATTTCGTGAGCACGCTCACCTCCCTTTCCCTTCTTTTCACTTTCCTTGACCCCAATCTTTGAAGTCATGTTGGGTATGGGTTTCTCGTGGGACACTTTATTCATTATATCAGTCTCTAATCCTTTCACGCCTTTTATACCCTGGTGGTTGGTGGGGGGGGGATGTAGCTGTGTTGAGACGCCCAAGTTTATGGCCTGGTGTGTTACCTCTTCCAGAGCGTTTGTTCTTCTATACACATAGTTTATTTTTCTTGTATGGTATCACACTTTATGTCCGTGTTTTTTTGATGTAGAATTATAGCTTCTCATATCCACTGTAAACCCAGATTATCCCTGATGGACAAACAGCGAAGTGATGGCGATAGGTAAAACACATCAATACCAAGGGCTTTGGAGCTAGACTTGCTTTCCATAAGGAGCCAAACCCTACCGCACTCACAAAGTCATATTGTGTGAAGGGATAGGATTTCGTTTCTTATATTTTTTTTTCCTTATTTCAATCCTTGTTGCGCTCCGAAACAACTGCCGACTGAGAGACCGATTTTTTTGTGACATAGAGGATACGTGGAAACAAACCTCTCCAGTTCCAAACATGGACTATTCTAAATACGCGAGGGGGCAGAAGGTTAGAGATATTGTAGGCCCCATCACCCTTCAGGAGAATTCACATCTACTGACTTTTTTTGTTAAAAGGTCTCAGCATATTCAGGGATGCTTGGGAGGAAAACGGAGGCTGAGTCCCCATGTATTTTTCTCCACTATATTTTCCGCTCTCCAACGTTTCCCAGTTGTCGGGGACGAGCGAGTCCATCTTCGTGACCATGCCTAGTAGCGCCAGCAGCAAGGATGTTAGCATGGTTTCAGACAAACAAAGCCTGCCCTTGCGAACAACCCCATCCATCATTTCTAAGTTGGGAAAAGCTCCTCTTTGAGGGGGGGTATAACACGATTTCCTCCGGTGAAATTATCTGGCAAATAAGCTATTAGAACTTGTCCCGGATTTTTGTCTCCACCCGGGGCCAAGCAGGAAGTGGTTAATTTTCAAACTATCAGTAGGGAAGGAATAGCGCGAGAGCGATTAGAGGCACAGCAAATGAATTATTTATAAAATCACCAGAGGAATTGCCCCTAAAACCTCCTCCAGAATGCTGGCAATCCATATGCCCGGAGCTTTTCAGGAACTTTAGGTAGTTTGCGGGTTTTAGCTAATTGGTACCGCACTATACTGTACAATACCGGAAAACGCTGTCTCGCGCTATAAAGCCTGATGCCGAGTAATTGCGTCCTTCGCCATAGGAGGTCATATAGCAGAAAGTGTTGATGAACTAAGACTCTTCATACTAGGGGGGTTTAGATCTCCGGCCTGTAGAGATTAGAAAATTGTGAGGCAAAAGAACTAAAACTCGGGGGTTTGAGAGCATAACAATTATGAGGTTGGTTGTGTACAATAAGCTGGGGCGCTACCACAGAGAGTTAAATTAGGTCCAGAACATCACACTTCGTAATACCACCGCCAAACATGCACCAAAAAAGACCTGCAACCTGAGTTTCCTTTTCCTCCTCTGTGCTCTACAAAGCGCGTAAATTCTCCCCACATTTCACATCTAATTTGAGATCTAGGGTGCTTTTTTGTCTGGTGCGGCTATAGGGGCCTGGCAAGTTTATAGCAATTTCCCGCTCTATATCATCTGGTAGCCTATTATACAGTATCATATTGATAAGTGACAGTAATAACTAAACGTGGCCCGGCAGATGGAAAACCCTCCTGCCATTGCTCTGTACTCAATATATGACAAGATTATTTCCTGTTGCTGCCAGTGTGGAAGTATTCCGGTTGGCTTCCCGGATTGGATGGTGTTTTCGGCAGGGATGAGCTTGTGGGCTTTGATTTGCTTTTTGTTTCCCTGTGACTCCTTCATATACCGTAAGAAATGACGATGGAAAATAGACGACCAATGACTATAATGTGACCAATAGAGGTAAAGATAATGAAGCCGGCCCCAATAGAGAGAAATGGGAAACAATATCTATTGGTCTGCCGATTGGTGGTTGTCGCCAATGCTTAACCAAGAAGGGAAAGAACGCGAGCCATCCCCAAACAAAACTCCACAGGATGAAAAGTCCTACCAAACACTACCACATGCAACCAAACCTGTACCCCTTCCACACTGATGCAACTCTATTCCCATCACTATCATATCCCAAACCCCATTCACACCACCATCCGAACCACGCTCTTGAGGGAAAAGAGAAAGAACAGAAGCGATAAGATCATCCTGTAGCATCTGAGACAGAACCCTCACAAACCAGAATGAGCCGTGCAAAAAGACTCATTGCGGGTACTCACCCCGCTACATGTTTTTGGAAGTCGAGCTACAAAAACAAAGACCCCATCCACTCGAATACTTTTGTTCGCTCCTCCGGCCTAGTTCTTTCCTGCCAGTGGTTCCGAATATCCTAAAAATATAGGGCTCGAGACGGATGGAAATCAAGAAACAGGGACACGATGGCTGAATACTCTCATCCGGGTCTTTAAAGCGAGTGTAATATATCTACCTTCTAACAATATGAGGTCTAATTAAAAAAACAAAAAGCGTGGTTTGGGGCCTATTTACCTCCCCCGAGCGCTGTTAAAACCCTACTCCGTGTACATTATGATTGGTGGTTCAAAGTTCAAAAAATACGGGCGTATGGTTTAGAGGTATAATATCTCATTTGCAATGATCTGATCATAACTTGAGATGGTCCTGGGTTCGATTCCCAGTACGTCCAGGATACCTTTTTTTCCTTTTTATTTTTTTACCCTTCATGGTTCGGATCGAAGCTCAGTGCTCCACGGAAGCTTGATGTTTTCGCATATTCAACCGCCGTCCATATTTCAATTGACACCAAGAGTGCTAAAGGGACGAAGGTATGTCTACCCTCACTCGTGTCCCCGACCCGCGTGTTGTGGGGTTATTTAAGTTACGTTAGTCAAGATAGGGTTTGTGATGTCGGTCCTTGGAAGTGTTCGGGGGACGGAAAGGCCTATAACTTAAGGGGCCTATCCCCCCCCCCGGTGCCCCCACACACAAACACAAACGCGTTGCATACAAGTGCAAGTAGAGACCCGAGGACGACGACAACAATCGCTTTTGAGAATACGCCAACGATGTTAATTGATTGCTCTCTTTACTTGCGATATTTTCATCATTGGACCTGAGCACCCGCTCCCAGGAACCTCTTTTCTTGTGTTTGGGGGGGCCTCGATTTCCTATCTTCGAGCGAGTGAGCGAAGCATGCCTATTGTTTTTTGTTTTCCCCTCCGGACCGGATATTGTCCTTTCAGTGCTATCGAGAATACACAATTGTCAAACAATTTTGGGTTCCAGGTGGCCGCTACAACTTGTGATAATATCCCAGTTCCATAAGGCCAAAGAGTATCTATATCAATAACGCTTCATCACACCGCTAGGCAACACCCCGCTGCAATATCACCAATCTGGTTAACCGTACCAACTCTCCGACCCCCGCTTAGCTTCCGAGTCACTCTCCATCGCGCAAGTAACGAACCAAGGCTCGATCTATATCCTCCTCCCTCCGCGGATTTCTACAGCCACCACTGGCCCCATTCTCACCCAGGTTAATGAACAACTTACAATACGGAAATGTAGTGATCACTCTTGGACATGCCATCCATACATGTACATCTCGCCCGAATCCAACACATGCCGTTACAGACAACCTCCGGCTTGCCAATTCATAGCCGGTTACTGGAGAAATCGGTAAACGCATCAATCTTAATATCTTATTATCATACAAAACTTGATAGCGCCTACGTCTGGCTCTCCGAGCCCCCCTGAAAAATGACGGTGACACGAACCTACAGTATGGGGACAAAAGGGTTCGTCCGACACACGGTTTTACACCAAAAATAGACATTTTCAAATGGACAATTCCCAATGCTGATTATATGAAAAGACTTCAAATCTTTCCATCAGCTAGGGAATGGCTATATATTCCAACCTCTACAAGTAGAAGCGTAAGGAATCAAAGCTGTCTCCATTGTTCATGATTGCATCAACCAGTGTGAAAGTTACCTAAATTTTTGTATGGGGCTCCGTACAAAAAGGTACATGGCAACTGATACCAGATACTTAACCAACCTTTTCTCCATCATTTTATAATATTTCAGGATTCTGTAATTTTCATCATGTTATCTACAGGTTTACTAATACATGGACAATTTTGCGCAGAGTCTCATAGACATTGCACAATGAGAGAGGGTGGTAAAGATGGGCAGTTTTGCTGTAAAAAAGGCATCGGACGATCCCTTTTGTCCTAGTACCTTACGTTACCCCCTGCTTCCGTTAGTATATCATCAAGTCCCGGAGGAAAACGGTTGGCAAGCAAACATCGGTCACTGCTTCCCGGACCATACACATCCAACGCCTCATACGCCTGGACCCGCTAGGCTTAATCTTCAGCCCCGCTTCCTTCCCCTACTCCCCCGTGTATATACTACCACCCCCGGCTTATCGGACACTAATCAGCCGAAAGGGCCCAAGCCTCGTAAGAACTTCCGTCGAGACACACCCGGACTTCCCCGGAATAGAAGGATTGGGGAGTCCGTTCGTCGGGTCTTAGGGTGGATCCGCGCCAGCCCTATGATCGCGGCTTTTGGGGCGACTGCATTGCTAAACCTGTTCTATTTCTTTTCTGGGTTAGATTTTTGGTTTTTGCGGATGGGCAATGGGTTCCAGGTGTCGTGGAAGGAGTATCATAGCCGGAATATCATCTAGGAAGGTTAGTGCATGAGGGAGGAGGTGGCAGAATCAATAGCCAGGTCTAGGTACCAGGCGGGGTTTGGTGGACACTCGCGAGGTTGGCTTTTTTGCGAGACGGGTAAAGGTGAGGATTGTGTACACTAATAGCGGAAGTGTTTCATAAATTGGTTTATTCTGTGAAAATTTACTGGCAGCACAAATGGGGAAAGTAGCGAACGGGGGGAACCGCAGAAAACTACAAAACGGAAAACTTTTTTTTGTGCTGTGGGTACTGTACTAGGGCCCTTGCATAGGATATAGGAGTGCCCTTGTAAGCCAAAGTATGATATATATAACGCAGCCGAACCTCAGTACTGGTGTATACCTAGTCTCGTATTAATCCGCGATACACTTAGATTAGGCGTCCAACAAGGGGTTGTTTCCTATGATAACTTTACTAGAAAATAATCCAGAATCCACTACCACCACCACCGCCCTGGCATCAACCAAGTGGTGGAAAACCCATTTACATTCCTACCCTCACTCCCGGGGATATCCCTACTAACCCACCTACTTCCCATTCCCAAGCGAAGCCACGGAATGGCTCCCCCTAGATTGAAAATTCTGACCCCCGGCGCCCCGGGTCAAACTGAGCTTAAGCAAAGCCCGGAACACCCAAAAAGGCATAAAACTGACACAATGCCCGTGAATTCGATAGCATGAGTTCAGCACTCGCTGTCCGCATTGGCACAATGCGCGTGAGTCAAATCGTATTGAATAACTAAATGGCCCTTTAAAATCTCATGCTTTTTGCTACCGAAACCTTTCAAATGTCATACTCCCGTAACTCAGCATGGTAGATTTCCTGAAGGTTGCGAATCCTTTTCTTTCTTTTCCTTTTCACTGCTCTCTATTTAACTAGCAATTTGCAAGCTGCGAAAGCATGAATTCACCCCATATCCAACCCGTGGATACGAAACCTTCAGTACGGCTCGCAGTGAATGTCATTGGCCAGTTAGATCTAAATAAAACAGAGCCGGAGGAGTACCCGACCCCCTCCCGCAACATTTAGGAAATCTATAGCAACTAGTTAGAAAGGGAATGGCTCTAGAGCTCTCAAAGAAAGTGTGGTTTGTGAGCAATTATGAATCAACTCCCAACACTCGTACCGGCCGCTATGATACCAAATCCCCAACTCTAAACCCCCGGTCGAATCGTTGACCAATCCCTTCGGGTGCACAATCCGAAACCCACTCGTGCCGCACCATACAAACGAATGAAACTTAATCTACCAGCATTCGCTGCCACCAACCAATTTTGCCCCCCGTGGTGTAAGGGATCGTGTGTAGAAAACTCCGGAGAAAAATTTATACTTCTCGCCAAAAGCAACTATGCAATCTTGATAATTCCAGAACGGAAATTGTCGTATCGTTGGGTGTTGTGAATTGGCACGATTAGACTGCCGTACCGGTAGTGTGGGGTAGTGAACAATGGAGGGGCAACAGATATATGCCAACCGCGAAGGCTCCCTCAACCACCAGGTTTCAGGTCTCAGGTACACGAAGTACTCCCTCCAATTTCAAATCTATGGTAGTAGTGCTAGTTCCTGGCGGTTTTAAATCTTTGTGTTTCAGCTCAAGTGTACGGTTAATACTGGCCACGTCGAGGGAAACGTTGGGGTAATTTCACAATCTGGCGATCATGGGATAGAGTCTGCCGGGCATGTGGCATGGCAGAGGGGTTTCGGAGACCGTATATAAGGATTACCATACCCGGATGTGGAGATGCTAGATTGAACCTTTTGTCTTTTGGTGAATTCCCCAAGTCACAGAAACAGTAAACATGCTAAAAATCATGGACAACAGATCATAAGAAAGGCAAAGATCATCTCTCTCAGGATCCAGAAACGGGGTGGAAAGTCTCTGAAAATCCTTCCCTTCAGAGGAAAGCAATTGTGGCGCTCTTGCGGCGGGGTGGGCGATTGGGAGGACGGTGGTGAGAGCGAACCTAGTGAAAATCTGGTGAGTGGGGAGGCTCCGGAGGAGGCTGAGGAAGAGTTATCGGTTTGGTAACCGGGGTTTGAGTGAGCTCTGCCAGCGTGTTAGGGGAGCAGAACCAGAACTCGCTACCTATGCTATCCTCCTCACCCACCAACCCACCTATTGGCTCACCCGAGGCAACGCGAGAGGGACACAATCCTCCCAAATTGCGGCAATGGTGCCTAGCCACTACTGCACCGATAAAACTTTTCTCGTTGCAGATTACCCATAGAGGATAGGTTAGAATTATTTATACGGGCTACCTTCACGGCCGCCGATATCCACGGCGATTACCCCACTCATAACATGGCCCCCAACGAAAGGTGAATTTTGCCACAGAACCGATACTGTAGGCGAGGTGCATTCCTAAAAGTTGAGGTTAGACACCCTTTATACTTGTAGTGGAAATATCCTTTCAGTCTTCAGCCATCATGCGCCCCCGCACTCCCCCTCTCCGCTCTCCTGGGTATAGCAATATCGCACATCTTCCCTCCCCGCTAACCCCCCTCTCCAATTCTCACTCACGCTCGGACTTGCTAGTCCACAATACCATGTGAATTGCGTAACCAGAGACCAGTGCGGCCTCCAAAAAATAAGCCCCAGTTGTTGGATTGCCTATCGGGTATGATACACGGTTAGTATGCCGTTAGGGGGCTTGGGGCTTTGAGGTGTGCAGTGGTCAGGCCCATGGTATGATTGCGGTTTGTCGCTTTCACGTCCTATGCCGGTGGGAATAGAGTATGGGTTTTTAGTTTCGCTGATACCCATTTCCATCGGGTATTAGGTATCGGGCATTTGGTTTTGTTTTTTGGTATGATATGACACTTTGTGTTGGTATAGGCTCGTTTGTTTTGTGTGGTTCACCTTTTGTGTCCATCGGCCCTGGTCATGGGGTATTGGCTTCAGCCGCTTGGATTGTTCTAGATATCATAGTTTAGGGAGACGGGGGATCACAGAGGATGATAACCTTTTCTGGAGAGTGTGTTTATTTAGAGTTCCCTGTGTTTCGTTAGGTCTCCGGAGCTGTTTGTTGTAGGGAGATATCTCTCTCTTGGCCTGCCCTTGGCTAGTATGATTCTGCAGACTCTTTGTGCATCAGGGGAGGTGCTATTTTCAGGGGTATGACCGTGGTAAATATAATGCACTGTATTCATGCTCAAACCGACACTAGATTAAACACTCACAATAGAGCAATGTGGTATACATAGGATATTTTCGCACTGCCACGATTCCGTAGTCGTTAGCGCCCTCCCTCCCCGATGGACGATTGGGAGTGCCGGGTATGGTACAAGTACGTCATGCTTGACCGCCCTAGCTATGTGGCGAGTTGGCAAGCTTGCGGGTATCATATTTCCGTCGCACGGGGATGGTGGGCTTCTCCCCGTCTGTTGAACGACCATGCAGTATCATATTTTATTATCGGGATATAAAAGCAGCGGTCCCCGCTTTGCTCTACTCCGCAAACCACTTCAATCAGCTACTGCTATACTACGACCACCCGTGCTACCGCGTCACCTTATCCACCAGGGAAACTATCACTACCAAGGCCGAGCTCCTAGTAATTGCCAGCGTAATTACGGTACTTGAATACCTATCCCGGCAGTGCCTTATCAACCACCACGAGTGCGCAGCTGGAATACGTGGGCTGGCACTATCTCACAGTCACAGTAACCTCTTCAACCGCGGACTAAGTGAAGATGCCTTACGGATTCCAGCACAGCTATCTCCAATGGAACCGTATGAAGGGTAGTGATGTGTAAGAAATCCCAGGCTTGGCGGGATCGGGGAACGGGTTCTAAAGATAAGTGAGTTCCAAAGGTGGTTGGGAGCTTGGAACGACTCGGCAAATTCTCCCTTGTATATTCTGGCGTCAGTAAGACTTATAAGGCGAAAGCGTTTCCTCAACTCACTGTGGACATGACTAACAAGGTATGAAAATAGTTCGCCGGCAATAGACACTCCACGCAATCAGACCCGTGTGCAGAATATCGCCGTTTCCTCCATATACTACAACCATCAGGCGCAGAGGGTACAATTATCCATGAATATGCTAGGTAGTCTTCTAGGGCAGATTGTGGCAGGTACCGCAGGGACCCCAGGCGAAATTAAATCCCCCATTGAGGGTCTAAGAAAGCTGGGTGGCTTTGCGTGAATACAGTCGGGCCAGGGGCACCCCATATTATCTTTTACTTCCCTAACGGTTCTTCACTTTGCTCGACGGTTTCTCACTGACCCCCGTTGAACATACGCGGACATGCATGGACATATCCAGGCGGTGACGTACCAGTGTGCACTAGCATTGGGACTTTCTTTTTGAATTCGTTTCCCTTCCTTTCCTCACTTTCTCTTTCCTCTCAACCAATTGATCCTACAAGTCCGTTTACCCGTCTACCCGCTCGCTTCACTTCCTACCCCTTTCGTACATCTCTCCTCAAGCTCCGACCTACACTCTCTGTATCATACATGCCGCATACATCTCCTCGTTTATCTTCCCGTACCTCACTTAGTGAAACCTCCGCTCCGATCGTTACCGGCCGCCACCATATCTTCAACAACCCCTCCATTCCTCCCACATACCCTGCCGTCTCTCCATCTCCCCGGTGGTCTTCCACTACCCCCTACCGTCCTCCATACCCGCTAGTATTACCAAGGCTCCGTAGGTAGCGTCCCGCAGACAGTGAAACCCTGGAGAACGCCACACAATTCTCCCTACCGAGGACAGTTCGGCTTTCCTAGCAGTCTCCCTAACGTCCCCGTGGGGCGCTCCCCTCCCCGGGCGACTCGGGACACTACCATGACCCACACCCTTGGTTGAAAATGAGTATCTGGGAATGGATATCATGAAAATAAGCTTCGACGAGACAACAGAGATGTAAGTAGAAAAAACTGAACCATCAACCTGGATTTTTCATTAATATTCCATAGAGGGGGTGCTTAGGTCTTAAATATGGGTACAATCCTGGGAGAAACCGCGAAATCTCGGAAACGAAAGTTGCTGGCAACGATGTCCACAGCTGACATAGCCCACAATGGTGTGTACGGTGACACAGTGAAGCGAATCAGGGAACAGAAGGATGGCCAACTAAGCCTCGGGATAGGAGTGCTTGTGTGGGCATCCCACTCCCAGCGGCCATTACAGATAGAGAACCGGTCGGCCACAATCTCAAAGTAGAGTCGGAGATGGCAGATCCGGACACAGATGATTTTTGGAGGGCAAACAAAGTTCTAGGTCAGCGTTGTCAGGTCGTCATCAACAACAAGGCAGGGTCGTCACTACGACTGGCTTTTGAAGTACAACATAGGAACTGGACATGTTCATTGATAGAAGTATTTGGGGTGAGTATCAAGGCTATCCTTCTGGCGTGTGTGGAAAGGCGCCCTGCCTCGTCACGCAGAATCACGTTCTCTGTGGTACTTTTGGCGCCATCAGCCACGTAACTGCAACGCAGCCCAGCAGAGTGGATTGGATAGATAAACTCAGGATAGGTACTGACATTCCCCCAAACATCTTCCCCTTCTGCCCCCTGCCTCTTAATCAACCAACAATCAAGGCACATTTTGATCCAAGGAAGCCTGCTACTAACAAGGGTATCCCAAGCATGACCTCGAGGATAATGAGTTAGTTGGAGCAACTCATGTTTCTTCAATTAATCTATTAACTAACATGGGATGATATCTTTTAGAATTTGTCGCCGCTCACAGCAATCCGATTGAAACGGTCACAGCCTGATTCCGGTAATCTTGTGGGACAAATAAACCCTTAAAACGGCCGCCAAGACCGACCGAAAAGCTAAAGAGGCTAAAAAGATCTAAGCCGCGGTGGCCGGGCACCGCAGAGATTCATTCACGTCTCGAAGGACAGCTTCAGCCCATCGAGGAGAAGGCCCGAAAATGCGAAACACAGGTCGACAATGTTCTCGTGGTCATAGCGAGTGTTCCGGGGGGAGCACTGGGGGAAGGCTCGGGCGGAGGGAGGTATGATAGGCCCAGGTGGAGGGAGGGCGCACCGGTGGGGGGCGGGGGTTGTGGCTAGGAGGCAGCTGTAGCTTATGTACTCATGATATTTCCTGCAAAAAAATTTTATCATACTAGATTCCCTGGGGGTTTCGAATCCTCTCCCTTCATATATCTCTGTCCGTCAAGTATCATAATTAGAAAACCAATAAACCATGAATTTCCCCCTAGCATCTGATTCCTGGAAGTGAAACCTTTAGCACCACTCGAATCGACTACTATTGAAGCCAAACTTTGAAAAAAAAAAAGAAAATCAAAAGAAAAGAAAACCCTGCGGCAACTGTGAGAGCTGTTAGCTGCCTTCTTCAACCCTTCGGGCATTTAAAATAACATGCTCAACAGGAAATCGCGCAGGAGCAGCCAAATAAAGTATGGTATGATATCATAAATTGGCGACAGGGAGTATCACACCGATAAACCTCGACCAGGAACCCTTTCTGCTAAAAAAGTATGATAAAAGATCAGTAGAAGCAAGGCACTGGCACAAACGATGACCAGAACCAAACTCTAGCAGGTAACCCCCTTTTGAAGCACGCTCCCCTATTGGGCCCCACTTTATCTGACCACTGCAGTGCCAACCCCTATTTAACCAGTTAATGCGATATTGCCCTTACAGCTCTTGCGCTCCGGAGGGGAAACCGGATCCCTCGCTAAAACCAGATCAATAACGGAGCAAAAATTAGACGTGCAAGAAACATGAAAATACCACTTAAATATCGGAGTTATGAGGGAGAGGAAGGTAGTAGTTTCTCCTGCAAAGCGGAGGCTCCGTTCGGTTTTCAATGGCGCATTGCCCGCAGTTCCCTGAAGTTCTAGCTTTAGGATATGTCAGACAGCTCCATTACGTAACCCAGGCAGGGTGAGGACCTATCGTAGTCCGTCCGTCTCAGGGGCTAGGCCGGGCGGGCTGCCAGCCCTAGTCTGACTTGGGCCCACGGTATCCGTGAAGTGTTGGTTTGACGATGACCTACCCTATGATACAAACGTATCTTTTCGACACTAAAACACATTTTTATTCCTAGTTTTTCTGCAGGTCTTTTTCTCGGATCTTTTCCCTTGTTCTCTCGACTCCGCGGTCATACCTTCAACTCCCGTATGCTGTTTCTTGTAACCTGTTATTTCACGCTACATTCTCGCGTTTCTCTTGTTCCTGCTCCTCGGCCTATATTTCGTGGAGGGGGTGCCATCGGGTAAGGGCGTGGGGTACGCACTACCAACGCTTGATGTTCTATTCGACTTTTCTGTGCTTCACCCTTTAACCCTTAGTAATCCATTAATCCGGTAGGTTAACACGGCATCATACTGATTACAGAGCATCACTCATCCTCTTTTCCGCCGCACTCATTTTTTATAGTCTGGCTGTCCCTGCATAAATTCTAGGATATTGTCTAGCCGAATCCCCCATGCTCTCTCACTGACCCCTACGGACGTATCCTACCGTCTCCCCATCCCCCCGGCAGTCCTCCACCACCTCCTACAGCCCCTCGCAGTCACCGGCGACACCAAGGCTCTCCAGGTATGGCCCAGTGGTCACAGCCAACTCCTGCAGTCCGCTACACAACTCGCCGTATTATGGATGCCGCTCCATCATCCCCTTATCGTCCCCGCAGGGCCCCGAGGCGAGAAGACGGGCTGATGGGGTGCAATCGTGGCCGCACGTAATCTTTATTCCCGGACCGATTGTCCCCAAATACCGCCGCAGAAGTAACATAGGAGGAGGGGTCAACGAACGGGGGGACCCAACAAACAATACACTAATGATATCTTGGCAGATGGCGATTATGCTTGGTCTGTTCGTTGAGCCCCCGTGTTAGCTGTCCCCTCCTTCCATGTTACCCGGGGAGAGTATCGAGACTACCCTTCCGGCGTGCGCGGGGGATGGCATTGGTGCAAACTGGGGGGAGGATCGAATATATACACTTGGCGTATGTACCAGATTTCTTCAAAACCCCTGTACATCCTATCGGTGCATTTCAGCGGAAACACCCTATGGGTAACTACCTGTACTGAACACAATCATATCAAAAGTATCATACCCAGCTAGTCGGAGGAACGCAAGTTCTTTCAACTATTCCCCTTATTAACGTCGGGTTATGTTTTTTTTAGTCCTCTTGCTGCCATCACAGCCAGGCTACTCTTTATCCAGCACCACAAATCTGCTCCGGGAACCACCTCCATCGCTGAGCGAAACACCGCAGGGGCCGAATGGAATGCCGCCGCTGTTCCAAGGAGCAGTCTCGCCTCCAGGCTAAGCCCGATCAACTACAAGACAAAATAGACAAAATACTAAAAACCGAAGACGAATTGTAAGATATCGTTCACTCCTGAATCAGCAGAGCGCTGGCCGAACACCAAGCCGATAAGGAGATGGAACTGTAAGATGAGGGGAATGAGGCGTGGATGGTGGGGGCGTGGGTTCACGCAGAATCACGTTCTCTGTGGTACTTTTGGCGCCATCAGCCACGTAACTGCAACGCAGCCCAGCAGAGTGGATTGGATAGATAAACTCAGGATAGGTACTGACATTCCCCCAAACATCTTCCCCTTCTGCCCCCTGCCTCTNGATGGTGGTCGTGGACTTGCACTCAAGTTGCCGGATTGAAGTCGCTTTTTTTTTTGGCGGCGGGCCAAAACAGGGGTCACTCCAGTCCAGCGACTTGGCTACAGCTGCGTTGTCAGCTCGGAGGTGTAGAGTAGTGTTTTGTTCTTCTATGAGAGGTATCATAGCTAGCTATCTAAATATATATGATATGCAGGAAGACGCCACAAGAGGGCTACCCCTTACACCCATCCCCACTCCCCAGCGTCGCACACATGTATATCTCCACTCGCACATTTCCCATACATGTCTCCACACATATCTGTGCTCCTCTGCTCCTCTGCTTCGCCATATCTGTGCTTCCAACAATGCAATACTCTACTACTGGGATTATCATACCAGTAATTGCAAACCACCGGCGCTCAACCCCCCCCCCCATCACGACCAAGCATCTTTGATCCATACTTCATAAAGGTACGGAAAAGGGTTATAGGTCCGGAGATGAGCTAAACAGAAGAGAAGCGAAGCGAAGCGAAGCGAATGTGGAGAAGACGCGGAGAAAATAAGGAATGTAAAAGTTTTCCAATGCGTGTACATAAGGTTACCCGTTCGCCCGTAGGCAGAGTGTGAGGTAGTTAGACAAGCGACAAATCAAAGCAATCGAGGTATCATTCCCAGACACAAGAACCTCCGGTGCGTAAAGTCCACCAACAGGTGCAAAAAATCAAAGGGGTAACGTGGGGGCCGCGGGTGTTTGGCGGTTCGCCTTCCAGACCTGTGCGCATTTGTTTTTATCCCCGCTCCTAGTTTGTGTACCATGTCTACCGCGAGAAGAGGACAGTGAGTAAGGAAGCGACAGACGCAACCCGCGCTCCGGGTAATCACCTCCCACAACCAACTCATCACTCCCAAGTCAAGATTTAGACGACCAGCAGATACCGATGCAAAAGTTGTATACCCAGCTTCAGTACGATATCAGGGGGGAACGCAGACCTCAACCTCCCGAACCTCCTTCAAAAGCCTTCCTCACACGGCCAGACACACACGCATGCACTAGGTTTGATCAAGTGATGCTTGGAAATGCAGTGGAGATTTAGATTTTAGGATTAAGTGCGGTGTAGATGCGAAGGGGTTGGGAATACCCGCCGCTCACTTGTCATGGTAGACTCGCATGTTCCCCGGTATGGCTCACTGGTGGATCCGGACTAAAGCTTGGCGGGGGTTTGTCCTAAGCCCTGTGAGCCAACCTGGGCAGGAGCCTTGAACCTCTTCTTCCGGTTTGAGGGTCGTGGGGTGTTACTCTCGTGAGCCGGAGTATGGCGGGAGAGACAGATCATAAGGCTGCGCTGGTGTGCCAGTGCTTAGTCAATTGGGAATGCGGTTTTCTCTGGGAGCCGTACGCTCAGCCTTTATCTTTTATGCTGATGTTTCCGGGAGGCAATATAGCACTAACCTCCCTCTAGAGTATATCGCGTGCGAAACTCATTACACAAATTTACGCAGTATCATAACGATAAATAAAAGGTATTCCATCCATAAACACCACAATCAGGGAACTCAGACCAACACATCGATATCCATGGGCAACATCCACAAACTCCAAACGCCCTCTTATGTCTTCTCCTTTACTCCCCCCGCCACCTTCCTACCAGTCTTCCCACCCGTCCTCCCACCCCCCACGCCAACCATCGTCCCATGAAGCCAATCCAGCACCCCCCAAGTGGAATAATTCCCCCTCCCCCCGGAGGCAAAATGCACCGCACTCCTCCTCCCCGCACCGCTCAACAAACCCGAAAAGAATAGTTTCCCATACCCAGTATGAGTAAGAGCTTCCTCCAGCGACACGATCGCGATAAACGTAAAAAACGTTAGCGCGTGGAAGCGAAAGTACGCGGCCGGGGCGTAGACGGGAATGAAGCGGTATACGAGGTACGGCAGTGGGTGGTCATAGTGGGCTAGAGCCGGCCATAGGGGAGGTGGAATCGGGTCCGCGTGCTGCCACCGTGTGTGCATGCCGGGCGTAGAGTGGAGGACGCAGCGGTGGAGATAGTATTGCAAAATCTATAGCATTCCTCATCAACACGATCCCCCCCCTCCCCCCGGATTCGCGAGTAGTGACAAACCTCCTTCGAAACCAACCCCCTCACCAAATCCCACACTATCCCACCCGGCAGCGGCATACCACTTGAGACCCTAACCGCACCCTTCCACCCCACGCTTCTAGGATATTGTCTAGCC
>PYWC01000023.1:405859-435802 GCA_003182015.1 Tuber magnatum | reverse complement strand
TCCCGGCACGCCTGTCAAACCGTGCATTCGTGCCGGCGAGGGTCTTCAATTCCGAGGTTACGCTGGGAAGCGCCGTGTCCAGGAGGTAGAAGAATAAAGCCGGCAGCCAGAAGAATATGAATCGTGAGATTAACGTTCCCAGGAGCTCGATGCGCAGTGGTGTATGTGCTAGGAGAAGTGTCGACCAGGTGATGTAGAAGAAGAGGAGGTTTAGGCTCGTGCTCCAGGAATTTAACGCGGAGGAGTAGAAGAGGGTTAGGCCGGAGATTGTGAGGATGGCGTCTAGCATTTTGGAGTGCGTTTATAGTTATGTTCTGGTTTAGTTTAGGGGGATAGCTTAGCGGATGGGAATGTTGAGTTGGGTGCTCGTACTGTACTCGTAACCGAGTAGACTATGTTTCGGTTATGGAGTTAACGTCATGACCGTGGGAAAATCAGGGAACAATATGATTGACACGTGGCAAGGGGTCATTGGGGAAACCCTAACCCACTGTTTTGTTAACAGGGTTGTCCTAGAGGGGCTTGGCGGGAGCGTTTTTGGTTGATTACTATTCCTTGCCATATGATAATATGATACTTGATTGCGGCAGAACTCCTTACTAATAATAGTTCCACACTTGCACGCGGTACTCGCGCGGCCCAGTTCAAGCCGGGAACCCTATTCCGGTAGCGCTAGCGCGCAATAATATGTGTGCGCCCAGCCAGATTGCCAAGAAAGGATTAAACCCAGACTACTCGAGTACAGATGTCTAGTGCCCGAGCCCACACGTGGGCTGGCGGCAAACGCCAAATGATGCATCATAGCCCAAAGCTTATTTTGTCCAATGTCGGGTTACACAATATTTCTTGCCACCTCAGTGCTGCATTCCTATCCATTTGCTGATCACTGCCGGAACGAAGTGTCCGGCTGCAACCCGGCCGCGCGAGTCTGATACCTGTATCACGGTCGAGGTACCGGTAATGAAAGAGTATGGAGAGGAGGGTTCATTAGAGTGAGAAGGATATACCCCCTAGCAGTTCATCCGCGGTGCTCTCCGCTAACGATTTTTCTATACATTGTCCCATTACCTCTCATGGTGAATCCCATGTCAAGGGTCCCTCAGGAATTCGTGAACGAGCGCCTTAGACTACCGCGCGTCACAACCCGGGTCAGGGATAGCCTTGAGATATTCGTACCGCACGGAAAATTATACCACGGTATGTGTTGTTTGCAATGCTGCTCAATTGAAAATCCATCGCGATCATGTGACATCCCCGCCCTCCAACGTCGGCGTGCTATCGTACTGGTATCCTACAACTGGGGTTAGTCATCCATGCCCGGGATAGGGCAACGGTCGATGCGATATTGCGATGAACGGATGGACAAGGCATCAAAGGATCCCCCCGTTAGCACCCACTACACCCTGCTAATACATTATGATTATCTCCTCCCGTGCAAGCAGACACTCGCCTAAAACTTATACCGCTCTCCCATATCAACCCCGGTGCAGACAGGGACAAATATCCCCCAGTACTCGAGTACCCGTGATTCTATCTTTAGCTGATCCTGGACAGAGACTATTTACCAATCCCTACCCACACCCCTGTCTCACTGGCTAAATCCAACACCCCCGCCTTCCTCATGGGGGTACACCCCAACTGGGAAGGAATTCATACACCTTAAACATGGCCCAATATATCCTCGCTTAATTCAAGCTTCCACCACCAGACGAGCGCCCACGTGTTGACCTTCACCCACTCCCTGCATCCAGATCTGTGTCCGTCCCCCCTAACTCGGTGAAACCCCACGGGGGCTGGCTCTCGGGGGTGGGTTCCCTCAAGTATAAAAAGGACCCTTCCTCCCTAGATATCGCCAGCCAGACACTCCAATATGAAGATCTTGATCTCAGTGTTGGCCGGGCTGTTGGCATTGACGGAGAGCGTTGTAACGGGGAGCCAGGAAAAGGGGTTTGAAACGTTGCAGTGGCTGGGGGCTAATAGCCCTTGGTTTGCCGGTGAGTGTTGATGGATCCGAAGCGACTACCCAACGATCAAATAACAAAGATGGCTAATGAAGGCTCGCTCGGTAGGGCCAAATGTATTCGGAATATCCGAAGAAGTTCCCTCAGGGTGTAAGGTCGAGCAAGCTGCGCAAGTGCCCGAATATACCCAGAAGCGTACACGCCTCCTACTGACAAAAGTGCAGCTACATAGTACGTCACGGGAGCAGATACCCGGACCCAGGCGCCTATCAAGAGTGGCAAGCATTCTCCTCCAAGGTGATACAATTAGCCCAGATGCAAGACATAAAACATGCTGACACTAACCCAGATAAAATCATCCAACATGACCGCAACTGGCCCCCTAGAATTCCTGTCCTCATGGAGCCCCGTCCCAGTTGAGATAGGTCAATTGTCCGTAACCGGATACGCAGAACTCTATACACTCGGCACAACCCTACGCTTCCGCTACCCAGAATTTTACAGTCCAAACACCCCCTTTTCCCTCTGGGCCAACGATTATCCGAGAACGATCGACTCGGTGAGGCTCTTCGCAAGAGGATACTTGGGTCCCAATTCGTCGCTGGCTGATGTATATGTCATCGATCCGAAGGATCCCCGTTCGGTAATGAACTCATTAGCGCCGAGCGATCTGTGCCCGCTTTACCGTGATGATTCCGGCAATCAGACAAAGGTCTGGGACGGCATCTACCTTCCACCGATCAAGCGGAGGTTGCGAAGCTATCTGACTGGGACCGAGCTAAGTAATTCGGAAATCGGACTGATTCCATACCTGTGCGGCTTCGAGACGCAGATTACCGGCAGACAAAGTCCCTTCTGCGGGATTTTTGAAAAAGAGGAGATTTTGCAATACGAGTATAGGCAGGACTTGCGGTACTGGCATGGGACAGGTAATACGCACTGTCCATAGTCGCAAAAAAAATACTTACGAATAATGCCGGCGCGGTAGGACCCGGCTCGGGCTTGGAATCCACAATGATGCTGCCATTCTTAACATCCCTCGTAGACTTATTCACCACTGGACAGCAGCCCCGTAATAATTCTTCCGGATTCTCCACACCCCCGCTGACCGTCGCCTTCACCCACGATAACCAGATCAACCAACTAGCCGCTGCGGTCGGTGTATTCGATGCTCAGAGGGAGTTATCCCCGGACAAGCCGGACCCGAACCGGGTAGGTGACCCATCAATCTTAAATTTGCCGAGAATACCAACACAAATCATGACAGATATTCACCAGCAGCCGAATAAACCCCATGAGGGGGACCGTAACCTTGGAGAACCTCAAGTGCTCCGGAAGCAATTACATCCGGATCAAGCTTAACGATGCCGTCTACCGTTGTCAACCCCCCTCCCCATTATTAATTTCACCCATACTGACGATGAGTCTAGCAATACCCACATGCCAAAACGGTCCCGGAAGGACCTGCCCATTGGACACATACGCAAAGCTAATCCGGGCGAAAAATCAAGCAGCCGGGGACTGGAAGAAGAACTGCGGTGTGGCAGGAACGGGGGATGAGGTAACAGAGAGCTTCTTTAAGAAGGTTGATGTGCCCTGGATTAGGGTGGTGAAGCCATAACATAGCAGGGATACGGGACAGGACCAAGGAAAGACACGTGCCCATCCGCCCGTCAGAGATTTAATACCCATACTGTAGTCTATCATAACGTCGTAAAGATGAATGGATCGCACTCGTAATACTACCTACACGGGTGCATCATTAATGGCCCCCCTCCACCAAATCAACTAATAAGAAAAACATGGTCAAGATTATATCTCCGGATAGGCCTAAACTCGCCACCAACAAAACACAAGATTTCAGCCAATTCCCGGACAACAATAGCACAACCACCGCACACATGGGCTAACGAGAAACCCCGTATTAAAAAAACCCCCGTTCAAGAGCAATGCACGATCCCATCATACCCACCCGGGGCCAACTTCTCCCCCTTTTTTCCACAAACATTTCCGCAAAACGCAATACCACACAGGAAAAACACACAATATGGAACATAACGTCGAACCCTCCCCCCCCCCGATTTCAAGCCCAATCCTACGCCATATCACTCAACAGACAGATATCATACTACCGGTAGAATGGTACAACCCCACCACAATCCAAAACAGCAATCACGAATAATCACTCGATCACCATTCTTCCTCTTCTCAATTCAGCCTCAATCCACCCTCTCGGTGACCCTACAGCACAACGCCACCATTGCTGTATCGTACCCCCGGGCGATCGGATAGCCAAGTCCAGCTCGTGCAGTGGGCTCGCTCAGGTATAAGTTGCAAGAGCAAAGCGTACCTTGTGACTCTGCATCTATGGTATAATGAGGGAGAACTCTGCCCGCTATAAAGACTTGTGACGGTTGCCAGATACATGTATGATATTACCAAACCGTGGAAGGAGGGGTGTGTGGTGGATATTTATTCACTTCCACTCCCGTCCTTTATTCCGCGCGTAGCGGGGGGTCCGTATGGATGTGCGGTTTTGATTATGGTCGGTGAGTGGCCTGGGAATTTAGCCCGGTAACCGAGGTATATCTAGTCGAAGGAATTGTTGGAGTAGTAATCTATAAAACCTATTGAGGCCGCGGTGCCAAATCGGTTTTTGTAATACATGATGTATGCATCTAGCAAGTGGTCGAATAAGCAGTGTGGCAGTTTCCCGAAAATTGTAGCAGAAATGGAGAAATCACCCCCTCGCCTATAATACGGCAAGTAATAAAAGCAGAGAATAAGTGAAAGGGACAAAAAATAAATTTTACAGAGGGGAAGCAGAAAGATAGAAATAGAAAAAGGAAAGGCAAGGAAAAAGTGTACTCTAACTTGAACAGCGTCACTCGTGCCTCGCCGCCCGCCCACAACCTCCTCACAATGGCGCCCGTTCCCGTGACGCCTGTTGCTGTCTAGCTAGGATTGCATATGAGCTCGCCAAGTCTCGCTGTCGGGCCGTTCGAAAGGGTACGATTCTCCTGCTTGAGCTACGAATTTTCTAGCTGCAGAGCCGCGATGCGCTCCTGTTGCTGTTCGTTCCTTGGAGCCTGAGCCTGGCTTTGTACCCAAACATGCCCCGCGGCCAACATCGCGGCCCCTTTAAGGTAGGTATGATAGCAACTGATGAAAGTGGATTTACTTGTTCCGCAATTATACCTGCAGGACGCAATTCTCGGTTGGGAAATACAACGCCTCCAAGCGCTGGAATTTCGCAAAACTAGCCTATGGCCTTTAATAGCGTGATGGAAGTGCTTGCACAAGGTATGGGTTGAGATGGAGATGGAAGCAATGGTGAGGAAAACGATGAGGGCCGTCAATAATGGCGTTGGTGAGCGCGGGGGAAAATCGAGAAACGTGAGTGCAGAGAACGACGGAGAGAATAGGTGGAAAGCGCGAGGGAGGAGAGCTGGCGGAACCGGGTGCCCAGGGGGAGCTTACGTGTTCCATCACCTCTCCGGATTACAGGTAGTCTATGGTCCCCATTACCCAGATGTTGCTCGGAAGAGTGCATACAACACACTAGCGAGGGCCCCTCAAGGCCCGGGGGAAGTGGGAAACGATTTGCTCGTTTTGCAACCCGGTCCGAGATCCCAAGTCCAACGGGAAACTCACGCTTTAATGAAACCGGAATTTTGGTATCATTTTAGCAGTTCAGGGTAAGTGCCGTGCAGTCTGTGCTCCGGTTTCCGATGCGGTTTTCGTGGGAATTTGGGGAGGGAAAGGGGTGCGGACTAATTGATCGACTAGAGCAGATGCAGATGAGCGGTGCGGAAAAAAGAATCCCGCATTAGGTGTATTTAGCTGGTTCGGTGCACGTTTCGCTAGGCCAAGAAGGGTTCAGCAAAGGGTTGAGTGAGGATACCCGAAAGATTTTCATTCTCTTCTAGGTGGTCATATATGATACCCGCCTAGAAGGCCCCTTTTCTCTGAACGCTTCTCAGAGGCCAATAACTGGCGGTGGAGTGGATTTTTGAAACGGAATATAAAGCCAAGATCTTAAGGTGTTTGGCAAAGAATAAATGGAAGAAAGATATGCAGACCAAGGGTTTTGTTAGGGAACCAATCGGGATTAGCGCATCTCCCTGATCTGACTCATGACGATCAAGGAAAGCTTAGGCCCTGTTTGGGTACGACCGTTCCGTTCAATTTTTCCCCATACAAACGACAGTTACATTCCGTTATGAAGGTGCCAGGACAACCACTCCTTTAACCATCCCGGTTCTCACACACTTTTAGTGATTTTAGTGAGTGCGGAATGAGATCCTTGGGTTACTGCTGTGGTTCTCGTTTGTTCCCACAGTGTACTCGAGTAGTTGTAGTAACGGGCATCCCGAAGTGTGCACATCTGCAAAGTTCCAGTATCATACCAAACAACAGTATTGCTTACTAACAATAACAGGGATGGCAAGAAATTTGTAAAAGGTTCCCGTAGTGTAGGAGCTAACTTAGCCCTGTGCTTGAAAACGAACGAAGGGATAGAGCGTTGACGCCCAACACTTAGCCCTAGGTGACCGAAGATTCATAGTCGGCATACCGTACAAGCCAACATCATGATACTTGGTTAGCATGTCAGCTAACCACTAGTGCGTAGAATCAAAATTGGCCTCAAATACGGTACGATTCCTATACTTGAGATACAGTACCTGCAAACCGCCTTTTTCCCGGTACGTAGTTTTTGCAGTTTCGGTTCAGCCCAAAACCGTTCAAAACTGCGAAAATGGCGAAGCGTGAATCCCCCCGATATGGCGAGGCGCTACCGTATATACTACAGCCGGCGAACCGGTACTTTGCCAAGAAAACATTACCCGACTTCAAAACACAAAGGATTTTCGACAACCGCTCCGGCGAGAATAATAGCTCTATTAGATGATATAGTGGATGGTTCTCTACACGTTAGTCGAGGGGAAATAAAATATCCCGGTTTAAAACCAGGTCTAGTTGAACTTTTAGCTGGAAAATGGAATGTCGGGAGTATGTTACTTACTATTAATCTCTTGGGACAACCAGTTAATTTGCTTTATCAAGCGATTAACCCGTATCCAGCCCAATTCATGGCATATTAACATACTTTGCCTTGTCCTAATGAATGTCCGCCTATTCTGGCTGCAGAGATCCCTCGCAACGCCCGCCTACTGACGGCTTGGGGATCCTGGGGAAACCAGTGTTCTCAACAGGCTGGCCCGCCAGTTACAGGGGTGGGATGAGACGGATGGGCTATGGCCCGGACACATTATACCCGACATGCCCATGGCCAGACAGATTATGAGCCCTGGCACTCGACATGATGTAATAAACCCTATCAATACCTCCACCCCCCATGCCCTTCATATTACCCAACCGAAACATCTCTCTCCTGGTGCCCACTGCTTTGGTACCCCTCGCTAAGAACGTGCATCTGATTGCAATCCGACTTATCCCAGGCCTACCATACCTTCCTCCTCTCAATATACTCTTCATAACTCTCCAGAGTTCCAGGTACAATTACCACCGCAGTAAAGAAGGCGTACTCACAAATTTTAATATCAAGGCCCCCATCCTGCTCCTTCATCCCACTTGTTTGTTCAGTTTCATTGTAATCGACAGGTGAGGGGTAGCAATCATGAAATACCATTCTTGTAGCCCCCTCCGTCCCCCGTCGTCCATCTTCCCTTCCCACCCCTTGCCATCACCCGCGGACCCGCGTCTAAGCCAAAGGTGTTGGCTCTGAGACATCGCTGCCATGAACCGGCTGCTGGAAGCGGTCCCCATTGGCACCGTGAGGGCCCTCGGATCGTCGGGAATACCGTTGTATCGCCAACAAATCCCGTGATCTCTGTCGATCGCGTTTTCCTCTTCCCTTTTACCTTCCTCCTTACTTTCATCGGTTCTACCCCACATGCGTTATAGGATGCATTGCGGTCCCAAGGCGGAGGGGGGAAGGAGATCTGGTTGCACGGACTATCAGACCATCGCGAACGCAAGCAAGCAAACACCCGCACACGTATACCAGCGCGCCGGAGAATCCTGTCAACCCCTATCGGATCACCACAATTATCCGGATATCCCCACCGAAAATCACTCGGATTATGGATTACCATCCGCTCCCAAACACAATCACACCGGTAAGTTGGTCCGATGCCAAAATCCTCTTCACCGCAAGGAAAGCGAAAGCTGCGAATAACTCCACCGTAGAAGCATGCGGGTGTACGTGAGGGGCAAACCAAAGGGAACCCCTAACCCTAGTCACCGCGAGGAGGAGAGGTATGATACTGAAAGGTCCACCATCGCCCCGGCATAAGCCCCATACTCTCGCTTTCGATGGGTGTGATATGCGTAATAATTATCACGCGAGGGTCGGGCATCAAAGAATAGCCCGGTTCATCGCAAAGAGTCGAACTTCAGTGGTACAGTCATTACACCGAGCATCTTGCAATAAAAATTGCACTGTACTTAGGGTGAGCATAAGTGAGGCGAAGTTGGTATCCCTTCAGCCGTCCCGGTTTTCACACACTTTTAGTGATTTAGTGAGTACGGAATGTGGCCCTCTATTGCCTGTTTAGGTGAGATGGTGGCAACCATTATCGGAAATCTCACCACCCCTCTCATCGCCAAGACAGTGCATGCTTTGGCTTACTGCTGTAGTTCTCATTACGATTACTTCTCAGTGTACTTGTGGTAACGGGCATCCTGAAGTGTGCACACCCGAGAAATTCTAGTACCAACCAACAGTATTGTTTATTAATAATGACAGAGGTGGCAAGAAATTTTTAAGGTTCCTGTAGTCCGGGATAACGCTGTGCTTGAAAACGGACGAAGGGATGATACTTAACTGGATCTTAACCGACCAAGGTTTGGTGAGTGTAACCATGGAAACAGCCAATCTCGGCGTTCTTTTGGAGGGGGATAAAAGTGGGGCGAACTCAAAATGTATGATATCATACCAATCACTAAACTTCACACTCTCTCATTGCCCGAGATATCCAGAACCGTTTCGCCTCACCCTTAACCCCCGGTACCGCCAAGTCTAACCAACATCGGTGCAACTATGATACTTGCTCCGTTCCGCCGTTCCATGTCCAATCATGACTTGGCAGCCATTGTGTGCCAACAATCACGGCCGCCAAGGAATATCGTTAACTCTGTTGGCCCGCCAAGCTTCGCTAGCCCGTTCCGCTCACAGCCAATTAATCGCAGGTACATTATCATATTGGTGTTGACTTGGCTCTAGCTTTTGCAAAACTTTTATGGTTGGTAAAACATCTAACCCAGACGCTACCAGGGTTGGTCATAATAATCCCTGTTGATGTCTGCCTTGAGGCGATGAGCGCCCAATTGCGCTCTGTGATGTCTCGGGCGCCCCAAGTGATCCTCGACTTGACTCAGAGTGTTAACTTTATTTTTAAATGATCCGCCTTACCGATAACTACCCCATGATACGTCGCAGCCATTTCAGCCCCAGGAAATTCTACAAGAACCCCAGCTTAATCCCCCTCCGTAAATTCTCCACCCTTCAACCAAACGCAACTCTCAACACCACACCAATGGTCACTATGACCACCCGAGTCACCTACTCTGAATATGGCTCCCAGCGATCCCTTCCGCTCATTTCGACTACACTAAGGTCTCACGTCGTGGATCTCACCGCCTCACATACACTTACCCAGGTGTACGACAACAACGACTCGTCGAGCAGGGATATCGCCGAAGCGCGGTATACATTCCCTCTCTACGAATCCTCCGCCGTCACGGATTTCCATGCCTTGGTTGGGGAGAGGACAATCAAGGGAGTAGTTAGGGAGAAGGCCGAGGCAAAAGCAATCTATCAAGCCGCCAAATCCGCCGGAAAAGTCACCGCTTTGTTCTCCCAGGATACCAGTGAGGTATTCACAACCAGCCTCGGAAACATTCCGGCCAGAAGCTTGGTGGTGGTAGTCATCAAGTATGTGCACGAGTTGAAGCAAGACCTTGAGGTTGATGGTGTCAAACTCCTCGTTCCTACCATCATCGCTCCAAAGTACGGAATCGCTCCCGTCACCACAGACTTGGTTTTCGGCAATCGCTGGCGGACTTGTTGGGGCGCCTTCTCTCGAGAGATCCGGGATATCGGTAATGCGGAGGATGTCGGGCTCTCCCTTTCCGTCACCACAACCATGAGTGGGACCATCAGGGGTATTTCTTCCCCTAGTCACCCCATTTCCATCGGTCTTGGCTCCCATTCTAGCGACGACGACGCAGACTTCGATCCCAAGAAGGCGCACGCAACGCTTGCTCTCGCTCTGCCGTCCCTAACGGGGCTCGACAAGGATTTCACCCTTCTCATCAATGCCAACAATATCGGCGACCCCAGAGCTTTCCTTGCTCCTCACCCAACCCTTACGGATACATCTACACTCATGGTCACAATGGTTCCGAAATTCGTCCTTCCGCCGCAAGGTCATGAAATAGTATTCGTTGTTGACCGGTCAGGGTCGATGTATAATAAGATTGCCACTGTCCGATCCGCCCTCCAACTTTTCCTGGCCTCATTGCCGGTAGGCTCGTACTTCAATATGTGCTCTTTCGGATCAAATTATTCGTCCCTTTGGCCGCAATCGCGGAAATATTCGGAAGAGTCACTTAGCGTGGCGAAGGCCCATGTCATGGGGTTTGACTCCAACATGGGTGGAACGGAAATTCTCGCGCCGGTGATGGACACTATGAGGAGGCGGCGACCGGATATGAGGACCGAAATCCTTATCCTTACCGACGGAGAGGTCTGGGACACGGAAAGAATGTTTGAGTTTATCAATGGATCCTCCAAGGATGGGAATGTTCGTTTCTTCTCACTGGGTGTCGGGGATGCGGTGTCGCATAGTCTCGTGGAAGGAATATCCCGAGCTGGGAGGGGGTATTCGCAGATTGTCAGCACCAACAGCAATCTCCAGAAGAAGGTCATGCGCATGCTGAAGGCAGCTCTAACACCCCATGTCAACGACTGGGACATAGAGTGGGTGGGAAAGCCCGAAAAGCAACGCGCGACTCTGACCGCTCCCGCTCCCAGCACCGTTGCTCCGATTTCCCTCTTTGACCCAAACTGCGATCCGGATAGCACCCCGAGCGCTCCATCTAGTAGGGCACCCACTCTTACGTTACCAAAGTCATTCAAGCGCCCACAAATGTCCCCGCACTGTTCCCGTACTCCCGAGCAACCGTTTACTTTTTGATATCCAACGGCGACCGGCCGGAAAAGGTGTTCCTCAAGGGTTCCGCGCACGATACCAATTCGAATACCATCTGTCCGCTTCAAATCGAAATTCCAGTTCAAGCCATCACATCCGCAGGGGCATCACTCGGCCTGTATCAGCTAGCCGGACGTAAGCTCCTCCAAGACCTCGAGGAAGGGCGACTTTCCTACCTCGAAGGCATCTACGATAAGAAAACGGAGCCAACAAAGCTCGCCGAACTCATCGCGAAAGAAGGGACAAGGGTAGGCCTTGAATTCGGGCTAGCCAGCAAGTGGACTTCTTTCGTAGCGGTCGCAGAGGATGGATCGACCAGAGAAGAGCTTACAAATCAGCAGGCGGAGGAAAGCGCAGATGTACTTGCCAAGGGAGAAGAAGCTGCCGGCTCTGGGTCCACATCTCCCTCCTCCTATGGGCGTAACTTCCAGGGGCCAGCCGTCGGGAAAGGCCGTTCGGCAAAGCGTGCATCCACTTCGCCAACATTTCAACCACACTTTACAAGTTTTCACGGACAACAGATGCAGCAGGTCCAGACGCACACCCAATCGATCGGAGCAGTGTTCGGAGGGCGCAGCGAACTATCTCGACTAACCTCAATCCACGAAACCGCCAAGGGACCACCGACTCCATCGGGCGGACTCTTTGGTCACACTACCGGAGCAGCGGCGGGAGGCGGACTCTTCGGCGCAGCACCACCACAGCGCAGCAGACCAGCACAAGCCCACCAGAAAAGGCGCTCACTAAAATTGTGTGCACAATATGCGGAGCATCCGCTCCCAACGACTGAAACGCCAATTCCCCTCCCGTCATCCCCTGATTCCCAGGACTTGTCGTCTTCAACCTCCTACTCTCCTCCAGCGTTCGGCCCTTCATCTCCAGCGTACAGCCCCTCCTCCCCGCCGGTGAATTACCCCGTCGCACAAGCATTCATTCCAGCCTCGTCGGTGTACGCCGCAGCCCCCCCGCCGTACCGTTGCGGCTCGCTACCCCCCGCTCGCAGCGGCCAGCAAGGCCTTCTAGATAACCCCCACATCGTGCCGTACGCTNCTAGATAACCCCCACATCGTGCCGTACGCTTTCAGCGCCGAGGACAACCCCCAATCGTCACTGCCCGCCCCTCCCTCTCCCGTACAACAATACCAACAGCTGGGAGCGCGGTTGGCGCCAGAAGCGCCACAAAATCTAATCTCCGACCTAGCCACCCTCCAGCAATTCAACGGGATGTTCAAATCATCCGAGAGGATATTCGCTTGGCTGGGCTTGCAGAACCGCGGGTTGGAGATGGCCCACGCTGATGTGGACTTTGTCGCGACGGTGGCGGTTATCCTCGCGCTGGAGAGCAGGTTCCCGCAGTTGGCGGAGGAGTGGGAGTTTATGGTTTCGAAGGCTAAGGAGGCCGTTGGCAGGCTTTATTCCCAGGCAGATAGGGAGGCTGTGGCTTCGCTTGTTCGGGCAGCCTTGGGGTCGTGAATTTCTCTAGGCGACGTTTTTTTCTTCCCTCTTTCTCTGTAGGTTGGGGGTGGGGACAGAGGATGAAGGCTATGCACAGCAACGATTAATGATTCATGATCCCTTTTGTTTCATGTCCAAGCATTTTTTTCCTTTCTACCGGGTGGTTGATCGAGGGGAGGTCAGTGAATTGGTACCCATTTTGTTATTTTCTCTTCCAGTCATTTGTGTTAGTAGGCTATATAGCACAATACCATAAGTCACCGCGAGTGATACTCCATGACAAGTTAAATCACCCCTTCATGTATAAGTCCCTAAAGATATCTTTTTCTCCCATTTTCTCGAATGAATAAACCAAGCAACCGATCGTTCCATCACAAAATTCCGGAAATCCCAACTCTGTTCCCACTCGCTTCGCATGCCCCTCGTGATATCACACACCCTTCAGCGGCCCGCACTAAACGATAGCCAACGTTAGGAATCCCGTTGCCCGAAATGGCACCACTCAGAACCCCCCCCCCCCCGTACCCACAGACGACAAAGCTAGGAGCGTGAATCGTCCACAGCGCATTTAGGAACACAATACAAAAGTCCAAAAGACCAAAAAAAAAAAGGGAATAAACAGACGTTCGAAAGCCCTCTTTGTTACCACACCGGGACCCCCGTCTATTGGTAGGCCTCTCGAACCTCGCCTTAAACGGCACTGTTACGCAACCGCTACGCGCGGGCTCACGTGCGTCTTCCAAGACCCCCCCACGGAGCACGGCCAATTCTTGAGCTTGGCAGGATTTTTTTTACCGTGCGCATGGTCCAATTTAATTCCTGAACAATTTGTCTGGGGTTGGTGGGCTGGGTTCAACAAAATGGATAATTAAATAAACCGTGGGATGGGGAGAACTACGCGTAGTGTGATCGGTGGTATAATAGAGAGCTTGGTATCGTAGATTGGAAGTATGATAGCCCGGCCTGTCGTTGGGTATTATAGACTCTGGTGTTAGGGGTTGAAGGATTGTAGCGGTAAGGGTTAGGATGCGATGTACGATGGCAGGAAGCTAGACCGAGGGTGCGGTGGAGTAGGTACTGTAGGTTCACGTTTTCCTTTTTGGAGAGAAAGGGGGGGGGGGTGATTTTCCGGGAAGGCTACTGTTCATTCCAAGGTATGATGTGATATCCAGCTGAGGATCCGTTGGCAAGTACGCTCATATGATAATATCATACACTTTTTGGAAAATGGGGAGGGGTTAGTGGTAGGAATCACGGAAGCCGTCGAAGACTTGAAGGTGTTCAGAATATGGGCAAGTCACCCTACGATGGATAACTGCATTGGAATTGCACTGTATGGGTGGTGGAGGAAGGGGAAAAAGCCTGCCGGTAGTTTAGAGGATATCCCTCTGTCGCTATAAGCACTGCTGCTGCTCGTATATCCTCATCTATCATACCGAAAAACCCCGAACAATTGACCTTGGAAGTATGATACCTCTCCCGGTAATGTCTGGTGTTTCTTTGCCCCCGCGTGCCACGGAGGGGCTAGGCAGATACGTTTCTTGTCCCTTTTCCAGAGCAGGGAATTCTGGACCGCATACGGAGGTACAACCCCTAAGTTTTGTAGGTTCCACAGGGGCTAAGGGCAGCAAACCTCGCTTGTGGAACCTACAAAACTTAGGTGCTCTACCTCCGTAAACTTTTTAAATTTTAGCTATGGTACTCGAGTATGATATGGTACGCGATATCAGGATGAGATATTCACCGGGAACCAGCCTTGGCGAACCCCCCCCCTTGCTGCCCCCAAGGCCTCATACGGTAGTCACATGTACCCATGACGTCACGCGTGCCCACTGAACGCGTCTCCCCGCCAATCAACATCAAGGCAACACCTTCACCGCCGTGCCATACTTAAGTTAGGGAGGGAGGGCATGTCTGAGGCGAAGCTGGTATCATACTTAACTGGATTCTAACCGACCAAGGTTGGTGAGTGTAACCATGGAAGCAGCCAATCTTGGCGTTCTTTTGGAGGGGGGAAAAAGTCAGGCGAACCCAAAATGTATCAACCACTAAACCTCACTGGCCCGAGTGACCTAGGAGCCAATGAGAACCGTTTCGTCTCACTTACCCCTAACTCTCGGTACTGTACCGCGGTCTAGCGCGCTGATGGGGGTTACAATTGAAAATCCGAGTATCGACCCAACCCTAACCATTAATCATTTACCGGTGTCTCACAACCCGGATTTCCCTCAATCGACGTTGAGATACGGTACCCCTGATGCATTGATCCTAGCCACGACCGTTGCGTTGTGGGATATCATGACTCGTATGCCTGTTTGCCCTCCGTCCCGACCAAAGACCTTCCTCTGCATCCAGAGGCTTGTGCTCGAGATTGGGGGAAAGATGGTTTCACTGCGGCGGTTACCGTATAAATTCCATCGGCCGGGCCGCTATCCAGTGAACAAAAAAAATACGATGATACCTCCATGAAACTGGGTGGTGATATCCGGGCACGAACGAAGTGGCGGGAGGCTGAAATTATGGTTACCCTGCCTCCCTCCATGCCCTTCGCCCGCATGGGGCATGGACTCTGCTGTGAACGCTGCTGGCTGTATAATACACGCGCAATCATCGGAACTGGCTGCCCGGACAAACCTTGGCCACCACAATATTGCCCAAAGCGACCTTTCATTCCCCTGCCTGCAGCAAACAGCACCCGCCACAGGCACCTATCCCTATATCCTCGCCCACCGTAAAAAGTCGCGAAAAAACCACCATCTCCGGATCCTGAATCAAAAGCTCCTGAGAAGGATTTAGCGTTTCCCCAACACGATATAAGATCGGCCCTCAACGGGGGTTGGATCTCGTCGACTGGTATTCGGAATTCTGTTAATTGTCGGGCTAGACCTGTTCTAGGCTGGTGGGGATGGCGGATTTCACGAGTCTTCACCGCCCTCATGCACCGATCCGTTGCTTTCGAATGACGCCTAGGGGATTTCTAAACTACTGCTTCAATACACATATCCCAGGCTAGGTGTATTGCCGGCAGAGTATGGTGAGTTGGAGATAGTCTTAAAAAGCTCCGAGCGGCCGTAAGTATAGTTGACATTGTTACTGGCGAGCAGGTAGTGATGCAATACCTACAGCTTCACCCACCTCTCCAAAGTTTCCAGTTCGAAGGTAAAAATGCCAACCCTAGTGCACGCAGCTGCAGGGGATTGGGCAGCAAGGGTGTTATTGGGGGGGGGAGCAATGCAGGTGCTTTTAGAACGATAAGGCGCTTAGATTCCTCGCTGGGTCCCAACCGTAGGGATTCCAGGGCGTGTTTGCAAATGCGTAAGACCACCGGTTCTGATCGCCTTCCTTAGTCCACGGCCATCTGACATCGGACCGGAGTCAAGGTATCCGACCACGCCTCCCAGCCTTGGGGCCCCAACCGGCCCACTATCGTCTTCGAAATCGGATACACGGACCCCTACGATCACCTCCGTGATAATGTTCAGCCCTTACTTGAGGGATCTGGGGGTAGGATTGGCAAGGCAGTGTCTGCGAAACTCACACCACTTGCCACAGGTGAGACGGAGATGCAGAAAGGTTTTGTCGAGAACTGGCGTATTGTCAACGGTCAAGCTGTGAAAGATGAAGAAAGTCTTGTTAATTTAGCTCCGTTTCTTACTGAATGTCCTACCGTAATTGGTACTTGTAGAAAGAATATACCAATTATTCCTAGAAATCCCAAGTCATGCGGGTCGGCGGTTACAGTTAACCTATCATGATGCACTACGTGATAGGTTTGATGGGCTGACGGCGGAAGGCAAGCCACTGAGGCCATCCCCGATCTTTCTCTCAGAGAGCTACGAGTCACAATCACGGAGTGAGTCAAGTGCAACTTGGTAACAAAGGGTGCTCCCAAACCAGGTTACACCGGAGTAGTAGCAGGTCAGCGTCAGGCAGGAGACTGTGAGGCGGGCTACTGAAGCGCGCATCTTCACTCCGGTCTCCTCCCCCGAAGCGCCAACGGGGAGCGCTTTTCCACGACTTCTATATATCACCAGTGCACCCCGCTCCCATTTCTCAAACTAGTAACCTGGTACTTACCCTCCAACATGATCGCGACCACAGTATTTGCTAGCAAAGGCACCTTTGTTACGCCCCCGGAGGGGTCGAGATCCGTCACGCAGTAGCCATCCGGACAAGACATCCGACCTCGACCCGCCACCGGCAGTAGATTACCGTGGATGTGAGCATAAGCCCGTCGAACCTCCCCCACTGCCGCTACGGTCTGACCGAAGGGTTTCACTCCTTGTCGTACAAGTGCCACTATGGCTGTGTGGGCGATGGAACGAGAGAAGGTCAATCGACCATAGGCTTCAACTGGATTTTCGTTTTCACCGAAGCTCTGATTGGCGGTGCACGTGGTAAGTTAGAAACGTACCACCACCGCTCACAGTACACTACTCGAGTACTTGGTTACCGGGCATTGGCGGTTCCGCGGGCTGTGCTGTGCGGGCGACAGCCGCTGCGAGAGGTCTATCGGAACTAGCTTGGCTTAAAGCTGGGATACCCGGGTGAGGTTATGTATATGTACCCATGATATGATACGGTATTAGAGCGGGATGTCCGCCTTCATGACCGAAAATGGGGCATGGATGTCCGCACCCGGGTCGAAAAGAGGGGATTTAAGGTGCCCATAGCACCACACGGTTCCATCTACCGGTGAATTGGGGGGGAAGGGAGAACGGGGGTAAAGGATTGTTTTTTTTTTTTTTCAGCGACACGATATTAGGTAGGGATCAATGATGTCTTATGAGACGATAAACCGCAGTGCAAATTAAAAGTCCCGCACGATCGTACCGAATGACACTAACCGGGTCCCGAAAGGATAGTCTACACAAAACGGCAAGCAAGATTCCCTCACCGGCAGTCGGCAATTGGAAAAAGTGGGTGATCGACGCCTGCGCACGCACACAATCAGTAAAGGGGAGGAAGGTGGGTTCGAAACCTTTCTAGAAGGAATAGAAAAGGGATTTTGTCCTCTCGGTGATGATTTTCACCAAATTTACTTTACAATCCTAGCGAGAAATTTGGCGATAAACCGAGAGTAGAGGAAGTAGTAGTAAGCGCTTGGCAGGGTTTTAGCACTTTACCGATGGTGGGAGTTTCTTGTATGCCGGGCACACACAGGGCTGCTGAAAGAAATGCGAGATATCATGGAAGGATAGCCCAACCTATGTAATTGAATCAAGAAGAGAGGGGGGGAAATCCCGACGGTATATTTTACTTCCCCAGGGCTTGCTACCCTATATACAAGATGTAGTGTGATGCGTTACATGGTCCTCCATTTCCAGTTTGAGAAGAGTTATTCCCTGAAAATATGCAGCCCGAGTTTGGGAAATTCGGAACTCGCCACAGCCGCGCGGTGATAAACAGGAACAATTCGTATAGGGAATGGTGCGCGGAGTTGTGGTTATGACTTGTAACTTGCCGTTGCGAGCTTTTCCGCGTATCACCGGCTGCACCGGTAGAAATAGGCATGTTGGCTACGATAACACAGCGCGGTATGATGTGGTATGATGCAAAGCGTTTAGAAGGTGGACCTGAGTGGGTGCACCATGAAATGCCTCTATTTGTAAGGGTAAAGGGTGTATTTCAGTTTTAAAAATTAACTAAGGTCTGGGATTAAATTAATATCATGCTTTAAGTGTCTTTTCAAAATGTTAACAACATATTAATTATTATAATATCAGTTTAAGAGTCAATAACTTTTATTTTTATAGAAATACAACTTGAAAAGCAAATTAAATACAGTGTTTAAGAAAATGGTACATTGTTGACCCTTTGGTGAGACTTGTAATGTCTGTTAACAAGATTTGCATATTCTGTAGAGTGCTTAGGAATAAAAATAGTGATATCAATTATTGAGTGAGAAAATAATAATTCAGATCCCATATTATTAAGACTAATATTTAGAGTAAATTAAAAGTAAGTAAAAATATCCAATCTGCATGAGAATTGAACCTGGGATCCTCTACAATAATTATTTCCTTGATTTGCCCTTTACCCTTACAAATCGAGGCATTTCATAGTGCACCCACTCAGGTCCACCTTCTAAATGCTTTGCATCATACTTTTATTATCCTACTTTCACCACCCAGTTACATTGATTTCCACTGTTCGAGTGAGAATTGGTGACCCTGAAATGTGCCCCCGTGTCCCATTGATCAACATGCTGGTGAATGAAAGTGTGGTGTGGTAATGGCCCATAAGCGTTAGCACAGGTTTAGTACCGGCTTTCTAATTTACCGTATCAGTCCGCCGAAAGCTTCGCTGACCAGAGCCTGCGTATTACCCCATGGTAGAATTTATTATACGGTCAAAACTTGATTTTGATGGGCTATTGAGACATGGCTTTAAACCGCATGGTAATCCTAACTCCGTTTCTGGCTGCTGCACTGGAAGTATCACGGAGGGGGAGGGGGTGGCTGTCGGGTGACTGAGAAATAGTGCGGAGGTAGTGTGGGCGGAAGAGATTTGGACTCTGGCGGGCGAGAAAGGTGTGGTCAGAAACTTCGTTGCCTTGTTCATCTCTCTCTCTCTGTACTAACAATAATGTTTAAAACATAATCAAAGCCTTCCTGTCCTTCAACTTGTGCCAAGGTTGCGGCTTGAGCGCCGCAACCCCCGAAAGTTCGCTGGTTCACTGGTTCACTTTTTGGGGGCACTCACCCTCTTGGTACCGTGGTGCTGAATATATTTTGATTGATCATCCTGAGTGCCCGACAGCTCAACATAACTTGACAGCTCAACATGACAGCTCAACATAACTGAGTGCCCCCGAAGAGTGAGCCAGCGAACTTTCGGGGGTTGCAGCGCTCAAGCCGCATCCTCGTTACAAGTAGTTCCAGGACCAGAAATAAAACAAGAGGGTGAAAACCTATGAAGATCATGCATGATCCCAGGGTGCAGAATTAAAAAACCAAAGGGCGTGGGGGTTCAAAAAAGCAGAAGGCTTTTCAGCTAGGGCTATGCTTCCGGATCCGTCATCAGATGAGTCAGGCAATTATGATAATAGGACCTTCCAGATCGAATTCCAAAAGTTATCCTATGATATCATACCATGTCACACCAAGGGTTGAGTGATGGGACATGACAATTGAATTAAACCCCGGAAGTTCTAGGGGCTGAAGAGATTTCACCAGCAGCAGATATATCGCTTTAGGAAGCCTATTTTGCACGATAACCCACACTCACTCACCAGGAGCTCCGGTGAAATGGAGGTTCCTTCCTCTTGATGGAGATTAGGGCGGCCAAAGACAAGGGCCAAAATCCAACACCACATGAAGACTTTCGCGGTGTAAGATGTACACAGAGGGGGGGGATTTAAGTTTTATTGATCGGAAATATCCTTGCCTTGGATAGGCGAGAGGTGCCCACACACACGGACATTTCCAGCTTCATGAGTGGCATTTCGCATCCGGAATAAATGATGGATGTGGCCCCCCTGTTCTCACACTGTCCGTTCGTCACCTCCATGCATGATCCCGTCTTGCCCACTTCTCTTTACGTCTTGCTGCTGAATCCGATTCGGCTTCATTCCTGTTCCCCACCACTCTTCCAGCTCATTGTCTCTTAACGGATGTCTCATACTGTTTATAAAATTAATTCCACTTCAAGTTACTTAGATGAGTTAGCGGGGGGTGATTATTGGTGGCTTGTCGTTTGATGTACAATCATAGATTGAGTTTATCGGGTCGTCCGACTGACGAGAGTAATCTACCAGACTGGACGTATCATGGGTCAAATCTCGGTCACAATGAGGCGGCTCTTGAGTATTTTGTGGTCATGAAGCGATCAAGTTCTGAGGATGCCGGTACAGGAGTAACAAAAAACACCACAAACCACCAACAGCTGACTCCCACAAATCCCTATGCCCCCATAGAGGTATAATACCTCTCAATAAAATAACAATTTAAGAAATAATGTATATGGTATGAAAAAACCGGTGTGGCGTCGGGCCAGTGAAAAGATTAAGTGAGCAAGTGGCCTCAAGCAAATAACTAACAGCTGAAATTTAATCTATTGCGCAGTTAGTAAGGTATATAAATATGCGCTGAAAGAAGCAGAGAATAAATAATACTCACGGGCCACTAGGCTGTCCCTTCCGAGCAAGAGTCTCTTGGGCGGGCTAGGTGTCCAGATTTGGCGTATCCTGAATGCAAAACTACCCCAGGGTCAGCAATGATACACATTTCAGGTAAATATTAAAAACTGGAATGACTCACAGGCTACAAAAAAGGTTAATCGGTATCCCGTGGTAATATAGTTAGTAGTAATAAAACCACATCACTCACTTCCTATATTGCCCAAATGGTTATGAGGCGCGCTGTGAATTAGTGGGGAAAGGGCAAAAGAGGGCAAAAGATCAACTGACGAGCTGGAACGCAAGGCCAAGTAAGTATCGGTTACATGTCGCAGGAGAGGGAATATGTTTTCATACAAACTAAGGCGGGAAAGCAGTGATGAGTTAATGCTAAGAAGAGGTACAATATGGAGACTCGTAGTACTTACCTCCTAGTGAGAAAAGAAAACAGGTTAGTCTGGAGTGGCCGACCTTAATGAAGACATTAAGGGTGATCGGTTAAATACCACCTAGGATGACAGAGGCAGGATGTCAGTATAGGAGAATTAAGAAACGGTTGAGAGGAGAAGGCCCGCTTACCGCCTGAAGAAACCAAGAAGCTGGGTATTAGCAATTATCTCTCGCAAAAAGGGTCGTTGATCCTGTTGACTTACTCGCTACAACCAACAAAAGGCCGGAGGTTAGCAAGTGCCTCGTCCCAGAACCGTGGTTGATCCTGTTCACTTACTTCCTACAACACTCAGCGAGCCGGAGGTCAGCAATTGACTCGTCCCAGAACCGTGGTTGATCCTGTTCACTTACTCGCTACAACACTCAGCGAGCCGGAGGTCAGCAATTGACTCGTCCCAGAACCGTGGTTGATCCTGTTCACTTACTCGCTACAACACTCAGCGAGCCGGAGGTCAGCAATTGACTCGTCCCAGAACCGTGGTTGATCCTGTTCACTTACTCGCTACAACACTCAGCGAGCCGGAGGTCAGCAATTGACTCGTCCCAGAACCGTGGTTGATCCTGTTCACTTACTCGCTACAACACTCAGCGAGCCGGAGGTCAGCAATTGACTCGTCCCAGAACCGTGGTTGATCCTGTTCACTTACTCGCTACAACACTCAGCGAGCCGGAGGTCAGCAATTGACTCGTCCCAGAACCGTGGTTGATCCTGTTCACTTACTCGCTACAACACTCAGCGAGCCGGAGGTCAGCAATTGACTCGCCCCAGAACCGTGGTTGATCCTGTTCACTTACAAACTACAACGCTCAGCGAGTCGGAAGTCAGAAATTGACTTGCCCCAGAACCGTGGTTGATCCTGTTCACTTACTCGCTACAACACTCCGCGAGCCGGAGGTCAGCAATTGACTCGTCTCAGAACTGTGGTTGATCCTGTTCACTTACAAGCTACAACACTCAGCGAGCCGGAGGTCAGCAATTGGCTCGCCCCAGAACCGTGGTTGACCCTGTTCACTTACAAACTACAACACTCAGCGAACCGGAGGTCAGCAATTGACTTGCCCCAGAACCGTGGTTGATCCTGTTCACTTACTCGCTACAACACTCCGCGAGCCGGAGGTCAGCAATTGACTCGTCTCAGAACTGTGGTTGATCCTGTTCACTTACAAGCTACAACACTCAGCGAGCCGGAGGTCAGCAATTGGCTCGCCCCAGAACCGTGGTTGACCCTGTTCACTTACAAACTACAACACTCAGCGAACCGGAGGTCAGCAATTGACTCGTCCCAGAACCGTGGTTGATCCTGTTCACTTACTCGCTACAACACTCGGCGGGCCGGAGGTCAGCAGGTGCCTCCTCGTAGAACCGTGGTTGATCTTGTTCACTTACTTCCTACAACACTCAGTGAGCTGGAGGTCAGCAATTGACTCGCCCCAGAACCGTGGTTGATCCTGTTGACTTACTTCCTACAACACCCAGCAAGCTGGAAGTCAACAATTGACTCGTCCCAGAACCGTGGTTGATCCTGTTCACTTACAAGCTACAACACTCAGCGAGCCGGAGGTCAGCAATTGACTCATCTCAGAACCGTGGTTAATCCTATTCACTTACTCGCTACAACACTCACCGAGCCGGAGGTCAGCCATTTCCTCGTCCGAGAACACTAGCTGATCTTGTTCGCCTACTTTCTAGAACACTCAGCCAGTCGCAGGTCAATAATTGCCGCGCCCCAGGGCCTTGCTTAATCCTCTTCACCTACTTTCTACCACACTCCGCGCCCAATTGTCAGCTATCGGAAATCCCTCACATTCGCCTGTTCGGCTACCCACAAGCTGTAGCACCCCGCAGCTCCACTGTTAATTGCCACCTGTCATCTGCGATATTTCTCCAGCCCCTTACCTCCTGCATCTCCCTGCTAGTCAGTAACCGCATTAGATCACCTACCGGTATAGAAAATGATAACTTACGCTCTGCCGTCATGCGCCAATCCAAAGTTAGTTATTAGAGTTGCCCAGCACCCCCAATGCCGCTTACTTACTCTCTAAAGTCCCTCATCCTCCGTCGTCAGCAACATGAAAACGTGAAAGAGGTATGACCCACGGCTTCTACTTGCCTTCTACAGCAGAAGACAAAACAAGTTCTAAATCAGCTCTAGCCCCCTCTCATGCCAGCAAATTCACATACCGTCTTTAAAACAATATTGATTTATTGTCAGCTATGCACAAGTCACAATCTAAGAGGCCTCTTCACCTGCAAGATGTTATACTCCTTCCCACCTATATAGGCGTTCACATTCTTATCCATCAGCATTCTGGCCATAACGGTGTCTCTTCGGACAGCGGCCATGTTCAAAATGGTGCCATATTGTTTGGACCTAGCATTGATATCACCTCCCTCTCCCAATAACCGTTCAACTACCGCCCCTTGTCCAAGCCACGATGCTGCCATCAAATGTGTCCAGTCTTCTGGAAGCGCAAACCACCGGTGGAAATTGAACCAGTACACCCGAAGCCAGGCCCAAAAGCGATTGGACCCAGCTCCACAAATCAGTCGCGTAGACTCAAATAAGCCCATTTGCTGATCCTGCGAGTCTCGGAAGTGGTCTGCCCAGTGCTGGGCTGCGTAATCAAGGAAGACATATTTCTGCAGATAATTAGCAACCGCGTTCCCGTTAATCCCGCCGTAAGGTCTCATCAATAATCGATCGTCTTCAAACTCCTCTAGCGAAAGATAGGAGATACAAATGTCAGCCAATGCATAATTAGAATCCTTGTGACACAGGGTGTACTGCCAGTTTCCTTGGCCAGGCGAAGTTGACTCGAGGAGGAACTCCCTCGCGGTTTGGTGAACGAGGTAAACCTTCGAATCGACGATCCGCACGAAATGCCCACACAGATTTTTCACAGTTCTTGCGAATTCGGGGGGAAGATCCCCGAGGTCCTTGATTGTCCTGCGACCCTGCCTCAGTTTGAATGCGACATTCATTTCCGGAAGTGTAAGGGGTCTTGCGGCCGCCACCACTATAGTCAGGACTCGCCGGGCTTTGTCGGGGTATGTGCTTTTATCAAGAATCTTGGTGTACAGTTCTGCTAGATCGCGCGGCGCATTGGAGACAATTTTAGTAAACTCCTCAGGAGAGTCATCCTCACTATCCCTCAAAATATCAAGAACAAGTGAGACCCAAATGAACGTTCGATCGGCGGAATCCATAAGGAGATCCCGCAAATACCCAAGCCCACCCGGCCGGCCCCAGTATTTCTCCAGATTGCTAATGCCCTCATCGACGACGCGAGTAACGTCAGCAGCAATAGAGTTGATCTCGTCCTCCCCTTTCAGTCGAATCGTCGCGGCGCATGAGCCAAGCACTCTCTCAATTTTGTGGTATGGGCGGCTTGTAACAAGGAGTTTCAACCGTACGTCGGAACTTTGTGACTTGGAGAGGTTGGCCAGGTGGCCAATAAGTTGGGCTTTGGTCACCTCTTCGCACTCGTCCAGGGCATCTACAACACAAATTACATCCCCGCACCCCCCTTCCGATACCGCTTTCACCAAGATACTCCACAACGTATCGACCTCCTCGGTAAATCTCTTGCCTTTACCCTCAAACGCTTCCTCGGCATAACTGCACAGAGACCTTTTCTTGGCGAAAAGCTGATGTAATATGGCGCAAAGAGCAAACGCTGCACTCTTCTGTTCATCATTGTCATCTTTAAAAAAGAAATAGCAAATAATGGCGTCCGTTTGACTTTCCAGATGCTTTACCAGGAACGAAGCGATGACCGATTTGCCGCAACCAGGGTCTGCCGATAGCCAGAGGAGGCCGGATGTGTTATTTCCCAACCAGTCCTCATACCTCGAATGTTTGGTAACCCAGGTACACGTTCCCTCAACCGGCTCCCGGATCCGATTTCGGTGCCTCTCGTATTGAGAAGTGTATAGGCATTGCGAAATTTTGGTGTAGTTCACGAGCGAGCTCATGAGCGGTTGATTGTAATGGATATGGGTAGTGGTGGTAGTAGTAGTGGTAGTGTTACCCGAGTCCGTGATGTTATGGGAACCGGTGTTGCCGCAGTGATCGCCCCGGATATTGGTGTTGATCGCAGCTCTAGAACCATAGCGATCGACATTAATGATTAGAAGCGCCAATAAAGACAAGCGACATTCTGCGAGCATACCGTCGGGATGAAGATGGGCCCTCAAAGGGAGTGTTTTGTTGTCCGCTGCTCATGTTATCGATTGGTTCTTGGATCGCGAGAGGTTGTGTTTTATCGAAGTGCGAATTGAATGTTTGTTTGATGCCCGCAAGTCTGCAACCAGGCGAGGGAGGATATGGGACGGAAGGTTCGGGGGATTATTATCCTTTTTCGAGGGGGGGCAAAAGAGTGGAAACGCTCAGCCTACCGGTAGTGACCCCACACCGAGCTATCGTTCATGCCGTAAGAGTTATTTTTCAACCGGCCATCAAGGCTCGGGAAACACCGGAGGCACCCTCAAACCGGGCCAATAGATATGCCCATCCTCCCTATCGCGCGCACACCGACGCAAGAGCTAATCTTCCATCGCCCAAATCAGAACACTCGTACAACCACTGTGGGCCAGGAGGTCCCACCTCGGGGGCTCTTGATTCTGGATGCCTGCTCCGGCTCGAAGAGGTTTAGCCTCTTGTCCGGGTATGATATCCGTGCCGTACCGGTAACTTATTCAAAGTCAGGAATGGAAGAAAATATCGTAGTTGAAAAAAGGCCTTGGCCGGCTTGCCACATGAGACCTACGTACAGTACTCGTATCGGATATGGCCGGTAGGGAAGGGCGGGAAAAAGCGTCAGCCGGATCCCGTGCGATTCAGGCAATGCGAGAAAACCGAGGCCCGGTAGACACGAACAACCCCGCGGTGGATAGTCTACCGTACCAGGCATATTAAGTTATTTGTATAATATCCTGCGATTAGGAATACGGTATTAATCCTTTAAATCCACCATCGGGGATCGGGACTTGGCTGGTGTGCAAGGGGTATGTGCAATGGTGCCAAGCCATCGAATGACTAATGGTGACCCAGAAATTAAAAATATTACCCAGACAGTATCAAACCAAGACAGAACTTGTATTCTAGAAAGTTTATTAAAATGAATTTCCCTTGAGCATGCCTTTCCTGATACTGGTATTTGTAGTCATAGAACCTAGAACTCAGACACCAGTACCACAAACCAAATTCGACTGTTCTTGTGACTCATAAAACAATTTCTTTCATTGTAAAAACTGTAAAGAATAAGAGTCACACAGCAATACCAAATATGATAAGAGTAATTATGAAGAAGAGGAGTAAATTGAAGGAAGAGAGAGAGCTTCAAGCCACAAAGAGAATCCAGAATACCACCAATTTGAAGTACAAAAAAGCTACAGGGACCAAAAGCAAAAGCAATCAGCCAGTGTCAGTTAAGTAATAAAGATTTAAAACCAGATCAATATCTAGAATGAACATATAGCTAAAACCAAAAACTGCGAGTCCTTACCCTTCTTGAGCGCCATGAGATTCTATGGTCAAGCCTCAGAGGATTTTGATCACCTATATAGCAGGAAGCCACTGAACTTTATCAGATTCCATGATAAACAATATGTGATTGGGTTAAACAGAAGGAAAAGATAGAAAAAGATGAAAGAAACTCACCAATAAAGAAAAAGAAGAAGGTAATAGGATATATTCAGCAGGTCCTATAGTCAGAGCTAGAAGAACGGTTATATATAGAATATATGAAATAGAGAAAAGCAGGAAAAACAGTTAGACAGGACTGGTTTGGAATGCAATTGCAGTTTCTATTTTGTACAATTTATCTGCATGTAAATTTAGCTATTTTTCAATTCAGTAATCAGTGGTTCTATGGATTCTGTAATGTGTTTGAACCAGGGTCCTATTCACGTAATGGTACGATAGGGGCAAATGGCTTCTTGATCAACAATAAGTGAGCCCTGCTTACTAAAGGAGACTTTGAGAGAGTGTAGTAGGGAACCAAAGAAGTAACTGTTCAACCAAGTATATTTAGAATACTGTTAGGCAAAGTCTGCTGTTTCTATTGTAGAAACCAGCAGGCTTTAAATACAACTTATTGTTTATATCCAGTATGAGCGATATTATAAAACCTTGTATATATTAAGTGATACTACATAAAACAATACAAGTATCAAGCGATACTCTGAAAACTAAATATAAAACATTGTATGTATTAAGTAATACTACACAAAATATAACAAGTATCAAATAATACTGTGAAACTAAACATAAAATATAACCTAGTTCCTATACCAGTGACAGATTCCTAGATCGGTATAGGGTTACTCTTTGAAGTATCACCAAACAGATACAAAAGATACTACCAGATTACTGAACACTAGTTGTGAATTGGCTTTGATTCAATTGACGTATGGTATAGATCATTTTGAGAGGTTGTGGAGGAACATCCTATTGGTCAGTATAAGCTTTCAAATATATATAATTTAGATGAAACTGCAATTCTATTTGAATATCTTCCGAGGATGACTTACAAGACTATTGAAAGTAAGACTATTTGGGTGAAGGAAACAAGATCTGGTTGGGATGGAAGACGGGCAAGCTTGGTACTTTGAATCTTTGTTGATAGTATCTTCCGGGTACCGCCAATGATCATCTTTCATGGTATGGGGTAGTGGCTTGGTAATGAGAAGCTATACTATAATAAGGATGTGCTGGTTGAATACAACTTAGTGGCATATATGAACAAAACCTTATTCAAAAAATATATTATGAACTATTTAATACCAGTACTCGGTGGTCAACCTACTCTTTTTACAATGAATTTAATAGGTTCCCACAAGATGCCGGGAATTCTCAACCTGCTTTCAAAATATAGTGTCATTCTATCCTGCATTTCCACTGGATACACTAGCCTCATTCAACCCTTTTTATATTTCTATCAACAAACTATTTAAGGAACTTATTCAGCACTTTATGGATGAAGAGATTTTCCAACTAGAGTCTATAAAGGAATTTGAGAAGTGGACAATTCATGACCACCACATTATGACTACTCATTATGTTGAAAAGGCCTTTCCCCAATTTCATTCTACCAAGTCAGATCTCATTTGTTGTTCATTTCGCAAAGTTGGTTTATCTCTACCTTTTAATGGAAGTTCAGATAATAAGTTAGATATTAAGGGATTTGTGGCTTTGGAGATTGGGGATTGGAAATATGATTTGGAATCACTAGATGAGAGGGCTGATGTGGCCAAGGAGGGAGATCAGGTATTAGAATTTGTATCTATGGAATTGGATAAAGATTAGATGTCTGAATGGCGCAATCTCGGCATCATGCTTTGTCACTCGATTGCTTGGCTCAATCTCGCTTATCCCCTTGCGCAATGGGTAAGCCCCGATTCCCGATGGTGGATTTAAAGGATTAATACGGTATAGCGCCAGATAAGACTTATGAAATCTGACCCAGCACAGACTAACCCAATATGGAAGGAATTACCTAAATTACAATCCCGAGATGTCCTCCAGAACCTGCGATCCCCCTCTCTAGATAGAAAGTACGAGTCAGTCGGCCGGCCGGGTTTCCAACTTCTATTCTCATGTTTTCTTTTCCCCAAGTTTAGACGATTGAGCGAGACGACCCCGGGAGTCGAACCTATTGAAGCCCTCCTAGCCGCCCGCATGACCTCAACCACCCAACCGACTTGTGCCAGTTAATGGTTGCGGTATGATACTATCATCGCTTCTTTGATTCCAAATTTTTGGAAAAACATGAGGATTACACAAGATTGATTCTTTTTTTCTCTCTCTCCGCCCCAGCATGTATGTTATAGTCTATCAAGGAAGCTTACTTGTCCGAGAGCTTTCGTTAATAGACTGCCATCTACCGGAGTACAGTACAGTATTCAGTACCGTACAGTAGCGTACGACATTCGTATGATTAGCGAGGGCCCCCTCTAGGCCTCGAGCGCTGTTAGCTCACTGTAGTGCTCTTCTCACCTCAATGCCATCTCTCGCCTTCCTCCGCCTTCCAGGGTCTCCACGTCCAGGGATGGGGTGGGTTGGACTTTAGATTACATAAGCTTTAGATACCGGTATCATACGAGGCGGTGCCATCGCACATGCCGAATGATGGGCGCCGGGCGAGCAGCCGAGAGAACCTCAAAAGTGCAATTTTCACTGCTATCATGATCCCAATCACAGGTGAATAGACTACTTGTTAAACCCGCTATCAATTTCCCACTTTCTAAAGTCATGACAAACAACCGTAACCACAAGCGCGGATTCTCATCCCTACACCCTGCCGACCAACCCTAACCCCTAATCGCTCCTTCCCCCGGCTCTGGGCGTCAGCGGCCACGTCGCGCCCCAATACTCGGCGAACGGATCCCAATCCGGGTCCGTGTGTCTCTCGTACTCCAAAGTCATCGCCAGTCTACCGTACCAGGCATATTAAGTTATTTGTATAATATCCTGCGATTAGGAATACGGTATTAATCCTTTAAATCCACCATCGGGGATCGGGACTTGGCTGGTGTGCAAGGGGTATGTGCAATGGTGCCAAGCCATCGAATGACTAATGGTGACCCAGAAATTAAAAATATTACCCAGACAGTATCAAACCAAGACAGAACTTGTATTCTAGAAAGTTTATTAAAATGAATTTCCCTTGAGCATGCCTTTCCTGATACTGGTATTTGTAGTCATAGAACCTAGAA
>PYWC01000023.1:379412-405802 GCA_003182015.1 Tuber magnatum | reverse complement strand
GGTAAAGGCGAGTGCGGTGCAAGAGCGAGTGCGATACGAGGAAGTCGAGCGGGGGAACCGTGGCGAAGGTGTGGGTTGGCACGACGCACTCGCTGAATTCGGAGCCCGTGGCATTGACTGTGGGGATCTTGGTGGTCACGGGATCAAGGGTTTCGGCGATTATGTAGAGGGTTAGTTTCTTCGAGAGGGCGAGGGTATTTAGGACGTCGATGGGACCGAAGACGTCCAGGGCTTGGAAGCCCGGGAAAAGGAGGACGCCGAAGGTGGTCGGGATTGCTGATGGGGTAATTTGAGTTAGTTATCGGTATCAATTGATGGAATCGGAGAGGGTTAGGTAGCTACTTTTCTCATCAGCGCAGGCGGCGGGGTTAACGGAAGCGGCTGCCATGACTGTAAAGACTATGGTCCGGAGAAACCATGTTGCAAAGGACGCGTTGGAACAACGGCTTTTATAGTGATTCTCACCACAGTTTAGGATACCCGAGCAGAGCATGTCAGCTGTCTTTCAGAGGATAATGCATAAAATCCCACCATACCCCGCAGACTGCAGTCTTATATGATATTCGAGTATGATACCTTCTTTGTAGTATCTCTCCACCCCCCCCCCACCACCACCACCTCATCCCCTCGGTCCATCCCGGCCTCCCGCTCGATACCACTACACAAAAGAGCTTACCACTTGCTACCCGTAAAAACATGCCCTCTACGGTACCCGAATCCCAGCCGGCAGGTAAGCCCGGGCCGGATCTGCGGCTTATGGCACCATACGAGTACTCTCGTGATCGGAAAGTACTAACTTAGCTCGGCCTAAAGTGGGGCCCCACATACCACAGTCGCAAGTACTCGTACAACCCCCCATCGCTACAGGTACAGCAGGTGATCACGAGCAATCAGCCGTGACTAAAAGAGGAAGGAAAAAAAGCGCGTATATACAAAAACCCAATACCTATTCGTCGAGCTCCCTCCCTCCGTTCATATCACCATCAGCTCGATCGGAGAAACTTCTGCTTATCCCTTCCGTCGCACAGAGCGGCTGAACGGTTTCTCCATACGGTAGCTGGTAAGTTTGGTGAAATATCCGCTCCACCCCGTCGTGAAGTGGTACTTGTAGGGGCCGGCTTCGGTGTTCTTCACGGTTGGACTTGACCCTCTGCGCTGGGCTTAGTCTATCATACACGTCAGTGATCTTCCGATACGGGTGCTGGTCTTGGTAGGGGCACGTGAGCGAGTGATCATCAGCGGGGCATTTAGGCTTGGCAGGAAGAGGAGAGAAAGGATGTGAGGGTACGGGGTGGACGAGGGGGGGGTAAACCAGCTCAGCAGAAACCTGGCAAGACGGATAAGTGAGATGGTGATGACGATTACCGTATCTGACGAGTTGGAATAAGCACGATGTGGTACTCGAGAACGGTACCCGATCGGGAACGTTTTTCCACCCCCTCACACTGGCTCGGTCTCATCATCGACGTACTCGTATAGTTCTAGTTCTTGGACAAAAATTAATCATTGGTCGGTCCAAATAGCCACGGGAACGCACCAAAATTTCCGAAATTCCGGGTCTCAAAAGCTGTGAACTGCACCCCCACCACCTTATTCAATTAAAAATCGAAAAACATATCAATAGGTAGCCAACAAACCAGCGATATCCGAAAAATCTTCCTTTTTCATGGGAAATTTCTTTGTTCTGTTGGCAGCGCTCGTCAATCCGTGTACCCAGTTTCTAAAAGTGGGGGTTAGGCGCTGAGAATTTATATGGGCCCCCATACAAAAAAAAGAAACAGTATTATACATGTTTTTCAAAATGGCGGGTTTGGCATCCCAATCATTTGCCCAGCGTTACAGCATACCCCTTACTATTTCGATTTACCAATGTTGATACCGAAAACTCCCAGTTTTCAAAGAATTGATTTATTCGCGGGATAGGCGGTTGAGTTCTATTCCCGTGAAAAACATCCCGTTTAGGGTGGAAGTGGTCACCAACGATGACTGTTGTCGGGGTGCTGTACTGTACAGATCCCCTGCGCTGTATATGCTCATACGCTACTGGAAAAACGTGGCATATCATGCTTGTCAGCAGAAAGCTGAAAAGTGGTCTCGTAAAACTTGCGAAAAAGTTGGGAACAACCAGAATGGCTACGAGCGTGAGGGTATTCCTCCGCACTACTGTATGTTTTTCCCTTTGCCTGATAGTTTTTTCTTCTTCTTCAGGTGTGGCTGTTTGAGTGGTGAAAAATAACTGGTGGGTTTTGAAATTTTAAATTGGCGTGGTGAGGTGAAGTCCAGCGGGACCATACGATATGTCATACTAGAGTCGTGGTGGCGGTGCAGCGTGGCGGGATAGGGCGGCTCGCACAAAGCCGATAGGGTTGGAATAGAGTGTGGCGAGGGATGATAAGTCTGTTAAGAATATCGTATCATATTGTTCAACCCGGGAAGAAACCCTTCATAAGTTGTACGGTGTCATTAGACAAGATCTAGTCTGATCGCTGGACACCAATTCTTCAGGAAAAGGGGTTTGGCGTTTTGTTTTTTGAGGTGTATTCTATTTTCAACATTTATTGTTACATTTTCTAACCTCTGACAGCCTCACGGGGACCTTGGATGTTTGAAACCCTAGAGATTTGGGTGATTTATAAAAACCTGTGAAAAAAATCTATAAGAAATTTAATAGCCGGTAACCCCTCCTATTTCGCTTTACTCGTACTCCTTGTCGGTAAAGGCGAGTGCGGTGCAAGAGCGAGTGCGATACGACCCTTTTTTTTGTTTTGTGCAATGGTAGTTTATAGATAAACACCGTAGCAGAAGAGAAGTACAGATTATCCGAGTCTATACGATATAGTAGAAAGATAATACACAAGTTAGATAATTCTAATCAAAGCATCCAGAATCAGCAGTCCACATAATAGAATCTACTGAAATGGTTAGTGAATCAGAATCTGATTTATCAGTAAAGTCCTGCTCATTACTACTACCATATAATTGCTCTGGTGGTATCATAGGTATTCATACCCAACTTGGGTAAGAAAGTGTAAAAGTAAGCGGAGAGGCGAGGGGAAAACAACTCGGGTAAGAGGAGGAATCCGTAATGAATTCAGGAGTAGCAGTGGAATCACAAAGTAGTCGCGGAATCATGGATAAATCAGCAAGTGGTGGCATGATGGCAAAGTAAGAGAGAAATTGGGATCAAATATGGGGGGAGGAGTACTGTTTAAGAGTATAGATAACCACATGTACTCTACACACACCTAATTACAAAATTTTTTCTTTCTGTTTTTTGATTTCATCATGAACTATCACCGCAGGAAAGCAAAAGGAAAGAAAAAAAAAAGGGTCGTGTGGTAAATTTACTTGCATTCAACGACCACGAGCGAAGCGAAATACTGGTATCATATAGGAAGGTGACTGCCTATCATGGAGAATCACGGGAATTTATGGGAGATCTTTGGGGATTGATACTAGCTTTTCCGGGATTTAAGAGAAATTTAATGTAAAAATGTAAAAATTCAAATTCTTCTATTTTACTCCTACTCCAGAGTCATGTCACCTCGATACTCCTGGTGGCCGCATATGTACGCCGGGGCCAGAAACTCGGCTCTGGATGCGCTCGTTCAAGGTCGAGAATATGAGCTTAATCGATATATCTGCAAGATAAGGGCTACCATGCTCTTATCGTACGGGACGGTTTTTTGGACAAATTAGCGTTCTTTGTTGCCGAGTGCGGTAGGGTCGGGTTTGTCTCGTTTATTTGCGGGCAACTGCTTGTTGGGTGTGATGGGGGGTGTACAGTACAGTGGGTAGGATTTGTAGGGATTTCCTGGTGGGCGGTTGTATAGTTGTGGGTATTACGATATGCATTGGGTCATGATGCGGTACATTATTTAGTCTGCTTCTCCATCCTTATTGATTTTCTTATACATGGGAGGTGTAGGTCTCGTATGTACAGTACACTGCCTGAGGGAAATATCGTGCAGGGAAATACGCGAGAGCCCTTATCGGCCTTTCTCCATAATACATCCTGCCCTGGATAGACAATCCTCCTTTATATATTCTACTAGCGCTAGATCTACGGTATGCTCTTAGGTGAGAATTCCAACCACTCTAGATCCCCCCCTACTCCACTAACTACCATGCACGGCAGACCAATGACTGACTTCTCCTTCCACCTCCTTGCTGCTAGATTCATTAAATATTCATCGGGGGCACGGGTACTACCCACGCGCTTGTGCATTGCTTGGCGCTCATGGTATTTCTGTGCCTCCCGTATCGTAGTCTCCCCTTCTTTAACGTTTCCGGAGGAGTTGGACTACACTCTCATGCTTGTCTCTTGCAGCTAGTGCGGCGGCATTTGGCAGCGGCGGTTGGGGTTGAAGTCTGGCCGCTCGAAGAGGAGCTGTACAACTGCCGCGTGCCCATTCTCGGCAGCCCAGGTGGGAGGGTTTGGCCGCATCTTCGGTCCGGTAGCTTGGGATCGACGCCACTGCGCTTGAGAAGCAACTTTACTATCTCTGTGTGTCCCTTTTCAGCGGCCCACGAGAGGGGTGTTTGGCCGAATCCTAGAGCTGTTAGGTTAGCATTTGCGCCGCGCCTCGCAAGGAGGGTCTCTGTGGCCGGCATGTGGCCCAACCCGGGGACTATAAAAAAGGGCGGTCGGCCGGACTGCGCGTCTGGGTGGTTGGGATCGACCGCTCTTATCTGTATCGGAAGCCCAACTGCTGCCGCATGTCCGCACTCCAGCAGTACTTTTGCTACCCGCAGGTGACCGTAGGTGGCCGCCCAGTGCAACAGGACTTTACCGGAGAAATCTCTCGCATTTATATCCCAGCCTTCCATTTCCCCCAAGGCAATTGCGATTTCCTCAAGGACGAATAGAGCTGCGCAGTGAAGTCCAGTAAATCCCTTGGGGTAATATTTCCATTGCCGGTTTGGGAGCCTCGATAGCGGGAGCGAGACAGATATGTGAGTGTCAAAGTGGCGGAGGGGTTGGAGTGCGAGTGACTTTACAGACCCGGCGCTTTCCTTTCAGGCGTGGCGGCCCCAATGGTGTAAAGCATACCCAAGGGGGGGTGTAACGGGGTCTGCATCTCACACTTCTATCGCTCCAGTCTATTTTCCCTCCGGGTATTTCCTCCCTCCATTCCCCAGCCCCCCCGAGAGACAGCCACTACAGGTTCGCCTCGAATGCACAGACCGGAAGCGTACAAACAAATTGTACGAAAACAGGGGTGGGCGTGGCTTATTCCGGACAGCCAAAGTCCAAACAATTCGTCTAGTAAAGAGACGGTCCCGTCATGGCAGCTGGGGCTTTGGTGTGGAGGGGGCTCCGAGGTCATGGGCTTCGTTCGGGATGGTGGGGCGTCTGGTCCTGCGAGACCCGGGACATCGAGGGTGACATGGCATGGCGGTGCAGAGGACAGGGTACCTTAGATGCAGGGGGAGCCGTCACGGTGGTTAGGTGGGATTTTCGCCCTGGCTGGACCTTCCGTCGAATAACAGACAGAATTAGAGGCCCAAGAAAAAAGAGAAAAGTAATGCGACAAATAAACAGTGTCTAGTTTAGCAAAGACGACAGTCTCTCGGAGGCCAATGGGAAAATATTAATGAAGCCGGCCTTGAGATGGATTAAAAGAAAACAATGCAACAGTGGCCATCTCCATAGCAATCGCTGAGTCCTTCCTCTTCGTAGATCGCAAGTAGGACTCCCAGGGGAGGATGTGCTTTTGGGTGTATGACCAGGGACCCTAAGGGCTATCCACGGACACGCCACAGAAACGGGCCAGTCTAATCTCCTAGCGATTAGCATGGTAGTAGTGTGGGACGCAGGCTGTTGGAGACAAGGAAATGAAAGAGGGGAACATAGTTTGGAGTTCTATCTAGAGTTCCGAACGGGCTGGCACACCCATCCCTACAGCAGGGCCGGATGGGCCGTGAGCTATAGTTAGCCCCCACCGCACACAAGATGCCCTGGAGCATGCCGGCACCCAGGAACACCTGATCGCCCTGGGCCTTGTAGGGGATGATGCGAACGACATGCACCATCACTCTCGAAGTCTGCGGCTGCGCCTGGTCGGAATTCTCGACATGATCGGGGCGACAGTTGGCGGTATAGGCATTCAAGTCGTGGCGTTTGTGACACCCGAAAGACGGGAAGCGGAACGGAATTGGAACAGACATGGGACGTAATTGCAAGGCAGGAGAAAGTAGAAACAGATGACTGGATTGACGGATTGTGTGCTTGATTACCTAAATAAACTGGGGTAAGTATGCGACTCCCCCCGCCCCCCAGGAGCTCTTTCACCTCGGTGAAGAGCCGAACGCACCACTCATTCGGGGGCACCGGGGTGTGGCAGTTAACCGAGATCTGCTTACTGCGAACTTACCGGGAAGGCGGGAAAGCCGAACGGGAATATCGAGTTGCGAGCGGCAGAATGCGATGGGAGGGGTGGGGACGGAATATGTGGGGCTGGAAAGTTGATTGCGATAGGCGAGACTGGTAACCGGATTCGATTTGAACTGAAGAGACAGTGGGCCAACTGGGGTATTAAAAGTAGCAGGGCGGATGCAATGAGAGGGATCAGGGGGAAAGGTTAGGCCAGAAAGTGGCAATAGCCTCCCCCACGACTGCCAGTATCGCAGGGGGTTTGAAACCGGAAGCGGGAATAGTGTTCGGCCTTTGTTGAAATGTCGGAACCGCGTGAGCAGAGGTGAGAAGTAGATTGGGGTATCATAGCCATTGTCACGGCTTTCTCAGATGCTGTCGGTGCTGAAGCTCCGCAGAGTTTTCTGTTCTTTCTCGAAGGCAATTCCCACTCGCTGTGCGTTTTACCACTCTCGGTGAGCTAACCTGAGCCGCTACCGTCTTCTCGGGGGGGGGATTTTCGGAATATCGAAGGACCGGCTAGCTGACGACATGGCGGGAAACGATCGCTGTTAATCTCTACCGTTCCGGCGTTTATCAATGGGAAAATCTGGTGTTTGGATAAGCGAGAGTACCCGGTCCTGAGCTTGTCTTCAGGTGTAGGGGATAAGAGTCCAAGGACAGAGGGAAAAACCTCGAGTGATTGCGATCAAGTGCTAAATGGGGAGGGCGCAGCGAAAGCTTTATGATATTGCAAGATAAATAAGTCGGCACCAACAGCTCCGACCCTGGTGGGTGCGGGGCTCTGGAGTTGCACGAGTTTCATTGGTTGCTCCTAAATTTATTATCGGTAGCGCTGCTGATTCCCGTCCCGGGGACAACGGAGGCATTCAGGACCACGATAGAAGCAGGTTTTTACAAGCTTTTCGAGCGGAAGGAATTTTGATTTGTATCTCGCTTTTCCACATCCAAAACTGAATGGTCGGCTCAGAAGATGGCACTCAAGAAAAAAGGAAACACTCTTCAAATAACAGGGTTGAATCGCTCGTATATACTGAACTCGAGTACATGGCGTCTGGTAGGTAAAACAGGTGTTTCCGGAAGTGAGGGGGCTTTACTCTTGGCGGCGCCTACCGAATGTGCCGTGCGCAGCCGGGTCCTGTCTGCGACAAGAAAACCTTCTCAAGGCTGGCAAGTTGCTTGGGTATCATACTGGAACAGCACAAGTACAGTACAGTACCATCATGATTCATTCGCACGCCTAGCCTTCGGATACCATCTTTCGCCAATACATGACCTAGCATTCGAACCCTTTCCGATTGCAACAAGTTCATAGGGTGTCATCTGTCTGTCTATTCATTGGGTGGCCCAAGTATGATAACTTTGCAAAATAGGAAAGGGGGAGGAAAGTTGAAAATAACGAAGACTCGCGATACTTTTCCAATTTCTTCCATAGCCCTTGACGAACCAAGCCCTAGCATGGATTGTAGCGCTGTCCTCTGGGCTCCTAGCGTGGCTTGACACCCAAAATGCATCGCTCTCGAGTGTTCATACAAATACACAGAAATCATTCTGGACTATTTTTTGAATTTCTCTCGCCTATCTATAAAGGGCCAAAGGTGAGGAAATTCTTGGAGCAGGGGTTTTACTTTTCGGATAGTATATTTTCCCGGCCCATGGTATCTTAAGGGTTTTGTGGTTAAGGGCATTGAATGGGAGGAGTTGGCCCGCCTGTAATAATGGTATTGTCCTATCGCATCTTTCGGTGTGCCAGTATTGTTTTGTATAGAACTCAATTGGTCCACCGTGCTGCAGCCCCAGCGTTGGCTGTGATACAGGACACCATAAGCGTTCGCTAAACCCGCAGCAGTTGGTTAAACTTCCTGTGGATCTGCTGGTAGTTAATTCTGGCCATGAAATACCTAATTGAATTTATTCGGCACTAAATGGAGAGCCTGGATCGGGATGCTTCCTTGCTGTAGTTGGCAGAATATATGATGATTAAGCACTAACACTACCGGGAAGCATCCCAATCTATGGAATACAGGCAGCCTGGCTGGAGACTTGGCGCAAGGAAGAAAGCCATTCGTTCCACTCCGCGCGGAATTTTTCTAACCTTATCCTCCCCGGAAACGCGACTCGGGCTTGATCATCTGATCATTATAAGAGTTAATAGTGTATCCCCCTCCTATTTCGCTGTCGCTCATAGTTGGGAAAACCAAGTGTAACGCCCCCTTTTTCTTCTTCTTAGATGACAGCCCATGATTCCATAGAATAACCAAATTTAACTCACCACACATAACACTAGTTATTAATCAAATTTTCCTCCAAATAATAGTGGAAAAAACATACTATTAGTTCTGTTTTATTGAAAAATAATTACGAACATAAAGTTATATTATTTTAATCTAAGTATACAAAACTAGCATTTCTCACAATTGAATCTATGAATCTAGATGATGAATCTGAATCTGATTCATTAAACAAATCTAGTAATGGTGAGCATCGAGGTGGTACACTGCTGGCTCATTGTCATATGGTATCAAGTTTTAGCTCTCCTATCATATATCATCAAATTGTGTTATTTTCTTCCAGTTTGCTGACAGCTATTTTTGGTATCATATTGTGAGTAATCTGTTAACTTGTTAGGTAAATCAGAACTTGAATCAGATTCTTCGCCATATCTTAGTATATATTATTACAAACCATTTAATTTATTTTTATATTATTATAATATTATATTTTTGAAGCTTGGTAGTATTTGATTGAAAGTGGAACTTGGATCATATGATTTATAAACTGATAGCATAATATTATTATATTACTTTATTAAATCAAGCTAAAAGATTTTTTTGACACTATATTGTTAAAAACTTGTCACAATTTGATATCAAAAAAAAGTGAAATATTAGATGTTTGTTCTCTAGATTTAAGCAATATAAACTAATACTAAGTTTGTGTTAGTAATAGCAAAATATGAGAGTACAATCTGAAAACATATATGTATTGCTTAAAGAAAAAGGAGTTTTGAGTCATAATTATAGTTGAGTTAAAGTATAGCTGGATTTTTAATATGAGAGAGTACTGGATAATGAGATTAACAGCCTGCTGGGAGAGGAGAAAGATTATTGTTAAAGATTTACAACAAGGAATAGTGTAACCAGTATGGGTAGTAGGTTATGTTTTATGTTTTGTTTTATAGTATCGTTTGATACTTTTTATCTTTCAAAGTTATCGCTTGATACTTTGAAAGTTTTAAGTTTTGTTTTATAGTATTGTTTGAAACTTGTTGAGTTTTAAAGGTATCGCTTGATACTTTGAACGTTTTATATTTGGGTTTATGGTATCATTTGATACTTATTATGTTTCAAAGGTATTGCTTGGTACTTTGAATGTTTTATGTTTTGTTTTATAGTACAGTTTGATACTTGTTATATTTCAAAGGTATTGCTGGATACTTTGAATATTTTATGTTTTGGTTTATAGTATTGTTGGATACTTGTTATATTTCAAAGGTATGGCTGGATGCTTTGAGAGGGACTATGTTATTGCTCATGCTGGAGATGAGTGAGACCTTGTATTTAAACACTGCTGATTCCATAATGGAAATGGCAGACTTCGACTGACAGTGTTCTTAATATACTTGGTTGAACGGTTACCTCATAATCTTCTATTACACCTCTTCAAGGGATTCTTTAGTCCACACAGCTCTCGCCTCTTGCTGAGCAAGCAGGTCACCTGTTACTATCGTACTTGAAGCGTGATTAGCGCACTCGATGTGAACACATTACATTTTTTTAACCTTAGCAAGTGGTTACAAATATTGATTCTGGATGAGACCTGATCAAGCTACCGAGGTTCACCAAGAATCGTGAGTAGTGGGAAGCGGCAGAAGCCAGGGGCGTCAACTTCAGTGGGAAATACCATTGAAGCCCTCAGGGCGAGGGGTGGGAAACATATCTCGCAACAAGAGCTCAAAAGCGCTAGACAACCGAAGATGCCAAGGGACATGGCAGAGTCGAGTACTGATGAGACTGCCAGGCAGCTTGCGAAAGATTATACTTTAAGACCCTTGGAAGGATCTAAGGAAGAACTAGTCAAGGACATGAAACAGACACCCAGGGACCTACGACCACCACCGAAGAGTGTCTCTGGGACAGAGGACAGTGATAGCAAAGAAGGCGAATCCAATATGTCTAGCTCAGGAGGGCCACCACCTCCACCAGTTTGCACAACTGGGAGTGCTGATAATCAGACAGGGAAGAAACATGAGACAAAGTTACCACCGCCAGAGAAGTTTAGTGGAAAAGGAGACAACCTCAAACCTGAAACATTCAAGCGATGGGGAACCTCGATATGCCAGTACCTGCTCACCCAGGAAATCAAGACATTGGAGAAGGAAAAAGGACTCCATATTGGAGCTCTCTGTGAAGGAGCTGCCTTGGAGCCAGACCACTAGTGCATGGACGAATACAAGGATGGAGACTACATTAGTGGATAAAGAGTACTGGAATATCTACAAAAGTCCTTCCAGTCAAGCTGCAATTGAGAAAAACTATTCAAAGCGTTCAACAATATTGAGCAAGTACGAAATGGCAGAACAGAAAGGATTACAAAGATAGCCACAAAACTTCTGATGTACGAAGGATGAATGCCTGAATTCACAGTCAACAACTAATAGTCGGTTACTCTTCTATTTCGCTTCACTCATAGTCCAGAAAAGCAAGTGGGATGCAAAAGCAAGTATGATGCCACAGTTTTTTTTTTTTGTATTGACTTACATACCACCAGTATATATCAGATGCAATCTACCTTTGAATTTAAATTATAATATTTCAATTGAAGGCAATGAAATCAGCATTCCTTGCAATTGAGTCATAAGATGTACATGAAGAATTACAATCAGAGTCACTAGACAAATTATCACAATTACCCCCTTCCTGATTCTCGCCAATCTGAATACCAGTGTTCCTTGTATATCCATCCCCTAATCCCGGCTGTTGACCATTTGTGCAAACTTGGACCTCTTCCAGTTCTCTTATAGTTCCACCAAGCTGGGAATTACCCATTCCGGTACTTGCTGCAATATTAGCAGTTGGTTCTAGTATCAATGAAGCTGGTAATAAATCTGGTAGTGCTTGAAGGGACTTGAGATCCGCAGGAGTAGGATTCTTCTCTGAGTCATGTATCAGAATCAAGAGTTCGGCTGGGACAATTCTACCTTGGGCCTCAATATTGTAAACCTGTTTCTTTTGTTCTTTTTCAGCCTTGCGATGATCAATTCTGTGGCGGTTTAAGGCTGTCTTTACCTTATTAATGGCAACCTGAATGTTCTTCCGAGCTTTCTTGATTGCATCAGCCTTCTCCTTCTCTTGCTTCTCCTTGATATGAAGCCTTGCTTCCTCCACTATAATAATACCACCTTTTGGAACCACATAATGGGACTTAGTCTTGCCTTTCCCCACCTCCTGGATTCTCGCTGAAACAGTTCTGTACGATTCCTGCTGAAGTTGCACTTCGGCAAGGCAGACTTTGGTTCCTTTTGCTGATTGTTGAAACCGGTATTTACAGGTTGGACAAAATGTCTCCGCTCTATCCACCCATTTCTCCATTTCCTTATGGCAGTCAAAGTACGTACTTGGCAGTACTGGAAGCTCCAAGTCGACACCCTCCTCTATTGCAGATGCTGTTGAGCAATCTTGAAAGCTTGCACTTTCAGCAATACTCAGAGATTGACTATTTATGGCCTTCTTGGCATTATAATGCTGCATCTTCTTCAAAGCACTCTTCAATAAAGGTGGAAAGATTCCAGAATCTTTAAAGGCATTCTGAATAGTATGGGTCTTCAAGGTTTGATTGTGAATGGAGCTTAGGTCTCGGAATAAGGATGAAATTGTGTATTCCATAACAAGAGAGTGGAGTGCATTATGGATTGCTTTATTGTGGTAATGCTTCCAGGTACGCAAGACACAATCATCCACAGGCTGTAGGACATGTATAAGATAGGAGGGAATGGCAAAGGGAACAATCTTGTTCTCAAGACACTTGAGAGTAAAGTCATCTTTACAGTGGGTGGTATGGCCATTGAGCAGAAGAATATGCCAATGTTTTGTCTCAGGACTAGCACCAATATACTTGATAGATTGATCAAGGGAGGCCAACGCAATATATTCTCATTCGTATATCCAGTTTGTGAGACAGTTAATACTTCTGCACTAGAGTGATTGTCTTGTATCCAGCTTTCAATAATCTTCTGACCGGGACAAATAATGACAGGTAGAATTGAGGGATGTCCATTGGTACAAATAGTCTCGATAAGTGTAACTAACTTGCAGTTCTCTGGACTGGCTGTATACAACTCTTTGACTTGAGTAAGAAGAATAACTGTCTCCCTGGTGGGACACCCAACTCTAACTCCAGACTCGTCCATATTGTATATATACTTTGCATTGTAAATTCCATATTTCGAAAGTGTGTTCTGATACTCACACAAGAAACTTGTCAGACCTTCTTCGCTATAAGTCGCAACTGTCACAAATGGTGGCAGGGGTGGAAGGTTTCTTACGTCATGGAAGACTCAGAACAGAATGTTGGGAGAACTGAGTAAGGCTTACCCACAAGGCAGATTGGTTGGGGTTTCGCACCAGGACTTACATTACAGTCATGAGGTCTCATACAACTCGCAGTTGTGAGTCGCTTGTATGTTGTGATTGGTTAATATATTTGGACAACTCGCAGTTGCCAGGGTGTATGATGTAACGACTTTTGCACATGACTCAATTAGTGAGTCACGGGTCGCACACATGTGACGCACTTAGCGCACATGACTATGGTAGGTGACTCAGAGGTATGAGTCACAGGGTTAGGGTTAGGGTGCAGACCGAGTATAAAAGAGGTCACTAGGACCCAAGAGGATGAGCTCTTCACACTATCATCTTTGTATCTTCTTACCTATAACTTTATCACTCTACTCTTCACCTACGTGGCACTGCTGCGCAACTACTATTGTAAGAGAGTTGTAGGATAGACACCTTGAGTGCTTAGCTATCCGACTTGGAAGAAGATGAGTAGTCTTGAGTGTTTGAGACTCAGGTATTGTTGCCCATATGAAGGAAGTGCTGACCGGTAAGAATTGTTACAGCAACAGACACTCAGGAAATTGGTTTGAACTTAATGGTATGGAGGTCAGGATTCTTTTTGAGCCATTGATGAAACCAGACTTGTGAAGGTAGATTCTTTTTTTCTTGCTGTCTGAGGTGGCGGATGGCAGCATAAATAATATAGGGAGTTGCTCCCATACCCATTTCCAATTATTCGCAACAGAAGAGAAATACTGCCTTCTCTTGAGTATCTGTCAAGTTAATACTATTGCCACCATGTTGATTGAATGTACCATGAGAGTTCTATTCTTAGTGTCACTTGTGAAGTTGGCACATTTGGATTGATAATACTTTCACATTGGAAATAATAGCTGCCGTGCTTGCATTCTCACTTGGTTCTTTGTTAAGCCATTCCATGGCTTTGTCCAGGCAGCAGTTTATTTCAAGCTTACTCATAGAGTCTGGTATCGGCAAATAGGAAGGTCGGGCCTCTGGGGCACTAAGGGGAGAGGCTGGGACACTGTCAGGTCCAGCTGGAGAACTGGAGAAGACAACTGAGGAGCTAAGTGATGCCATTGCCACTAAAAATAGAGGGCTGTTTTCAGGTGGTGAGAGTTGCTTGATATAGAACAAGGGGAAAGAGATGAAAATTGGTGGTTCTGGGCCCAGAGCTTAGTAGTCATGTCTCAAGTGAAAATGATAAACCTCTGGGTCAATCTTGAGCTTGAACTGTGTAATACCAGTGGGGTTGTTTGTTTTGCGTGAACGGGTGATTTCTTAAAGTGGAACGAAAGAAAAGAAACTGGGACATCACACTTGCTTTTACATCACACTTGCTTTTCGCAACTATGAGGGAACAGAAATAGGAGGGCAACCGGCTATTATATGCTAAAACAAAGATTCTGTAATGCCATGGATACTCGACTCGGACGAGTGGTAGAACCAATGGAATGAGAAGACAATCTGATGGATGATATCATCATGAACACAGAATGGCAGGATGCCATTCTGTATGAGACCGGCACTTATAGCAAGGAAAGTGCAGTAAGGTGAGATAGAAAACCCCAAGAGAGGCAACACCAGCAGGAAAGAAAGACAAAACCAATGCAGAAGAGGATCCCCAGGACTACCAAACAGAAATTAAAGGAGAATGGAGAATGCTTTGAATGTGGAAAAAAGGGACACATGGCATAAGACTGCTCCACTAAACGACAAATTAAGATGGAAACCTCTACAAACCAGGTAGAGATATAGGAATTTAGGGAAGTAGAAATCAACTTGGCCAATGCAGAAATGGAGATTGAGAGCTACCGAAATCTCCCTGCCCCTACTCTACACCCCCACCGTACTTGGGAAGGAACCATCCTGATTAATGGCATACAGGCTAGGGTAATGTGTGACATATGTGCAGTAGGTGCAGACATTATCAGCAACCCTTCTGTCACAACCTGGGCATCTCTACCCACCTGATGAAAAGACCAGTCACTGTGGACATGGCAATGAAAGGATCAGGGTTGACAAGTCCTAAGACTTGCGAAGTAACCATCTAACTGGGTTCAGCTAGGCTACCAAATGATAGGATGATGGTAGGGAATTTGGCAAAACATCATAAGATAATAGGGATACCTTTCCTGACCCAACACAGGACTATTATCCATAGTAGTGAAGCGGCGAGTGAACTCCAAGGGAAAAAGGTTCAAGTGCTGTGCAAACTGACAAGTGCAGAGATCAGAGCAGCAATTTGCAAAACTGAATAGGAGAAATTCCTAACCAAGTTTGCAGATGTATTTCCTGAAAGGATTCCAGAGGCTTTACCACCGCTTAGAAAAATGAACCACCACATTCGCCTAAAGGATACAGCAGATCTGCGAAATCAACTGACATACACCATACCTAAAGTATACAAAAGAAAACTATGCAACTGGGTAAAGGGAAGGCTGAGGACTGGAATTATCAACTGCAGTGAGTCCCCTGAGGCAGCAACTATATTGGTTTAGCCGAAATTGGATAGCAGGATCAGACTACCAGTGGATGTGAAACTGTAGAAGAATAACATGGTTATGGATAAGTCGTCGATCCCAAATCAGATACAGATCCTAAATGCTATAGGAAGGGTAAGATTCTGAAGCAAGAGAGATTTTCAGGATACCTACTACCAGACCCGAGTTGAACCAGGAAGCAAGAAGTTTAATATGTTCAAAACCCCTTTTGGTAGATTGGCAAGGAAGGTCATGTTACAAAGTGACATGAATGCACCCTCTACCTTTCCGTCCGTAATGGAGGACCTAATCGGTAACTTCCTACACAACTTTGTGTAGGTCTATATTGACGATATCCTTATTCATTCTAATATAGACATGGAGCACATAAAACATATCAGAAGGGTGTGAATGATTATGGCAGGCAAGGTTCTACGCTAACAAAAGGAAGTCAACTCTATTTGCAAAATTACTGGAAGTACTGGGATAAGTTATAGATGATGAAGGGATTCATGCCTCACCTGGGAAACTAGCTTCGATTAGGGAATAGGTTATGCCAAGAAACCAGAAAGAACTGCTGTGGTTTCTGGGTCTGGTAAACTTTATCGGGCAATTCTTACCCTACAATGCTATTGTTACAGCTCCCCTTACAGACTTGCCAGGGAAGGCAGAATTTGTCTGGAGAGATATACATGATAAAGCATTAGCCAATATCAAGGAACTAATCAATCAGGCATTGGTGTTCTCACTGATGAATTATACCTAGAAAGAAACCATATGGCTGATCACAGGTGCTGCGGATGTTGGAGTAAGAGCCTGGGTTGGCCCCTGGCCAATGCATAAAGTACCTTATCCTGCAGCCCTCCATAGCCGAAAGTTCACAAATTTACAGATCAATCATAGCACTACAGACAAGAAGGCACTGGCGGTGATCAGTACACTCCAGGCTTTCAATCGTATGCTTATAGGTTCCGGATTTGCAATCATCATGGACGACAAAACCATATTAAACCTAAGGAGTGACCAAATCCCTGGCCAAAGAAGGACCCGCTAGATAAGTGAGCAGAGCAAATATGACATGAACGCAGTGTATGGTCCGGGAGGAACAGACCATTTAGAAGATACACTCGCCCGCATCTATGAAGACTCTAATAATGAGACTCCACCACTTATCCACGATCACACACTTGGGGACAAGGATATCTCTGCCTCTACCTCCTATAAGAACCTCTCTATAGCGCTAGTCGCAATGGCCCAGAAAATCTTCCCTACCTCCCCAGCATGCTCTATGTGATTCTGGGAACCACACATTTGCCCCCAACCTGGGATGGGGGAAGACGAACCCCCCTCTAGGGGTAGTACTAGCTATGGCTCTGAATGGGATGAACCAATATCCTAGGGAGTGGTAGCACTCTCTGATGAACTACCACAACTACTAGGAACCCTCGAAAGTGCTTAGCCATGACGACACCTTACTATCCTAGCAATAGAAACCCACTGGGCGACCCCTCCAGGGAGCCCACTGGGACTACGAGCAGGAGAACCCCTGTATGGAGGTTCACTTAACATCTACACCCATGAACCAATTGTCTGAGTAGTACCCCTCTTGATGGCTATGTACCGCCACACCCTCTATAATGTCTAGAAAGAGGAAGAGGACACAGGACAGACCACGAGTAGAGCACAGCAGATTGAAGGTGAACAGGACATAGTTGATAAATCTTGCTTGATGCAAAACATTTTCTGACAACATATAGTATCTGGATACTGGTACAAACCATTCTACTTCCGAGTTATGAGGTGCCCTGGACAAGGAGACCTGGAAGGAGCCTACATAGCAGACAGAATGCTATGTATAAGGACTTGTTATGGTGAACACTGATGCTTTATTCCTAAAGGGCAGCTCTTGAATGGGAAAACTGGATGAGAATATGTCCTGTATGAAATACATAGCCAAGGACACCATGGTACAGAATGAAATTTGCAATATGTAACTGAATACACCTACTGGACAGAGATAAGGAAGAACTTTCACGATGAGTTGAAGCAATATGACATCTGCGAGATGAGCAAAGAAGCGACCCACAAACCAGAAGGAAGAACCCAAACACCTAACCTAGATTCTGAAGTGTCAGAAGAGATCGCTATTGATTTCGTAGATCCTTTTAACAAGTTAAATGAATTTGAACTTGTCCTGATAGCAGTGGACCGATTAAGCTGCTATGTTTGACTTATATCTACCAATAACACAATCACCGCAGAAGGTACAATGAAAGTTCAGGAACGAGACATGTTTACTCTACGAGGCCACCCACTTTGAATAATTAGAGATGCTGACCCTAGCTTCGAATCTAACTGGTGGAAGGAGACATGCAAATCCCTGGGAACCAAACACATTAAAGTGGCACCTGTCCATCATGAAACTAATGGACAGGTCAAATGGAAGATCCCCAATCACAAAACTAGCTTAAGGAACATGTTCAATACACTGCTAATGAAATGGGAACTCCTCCTCACTAACCTCGCAGCATACCTGAATACGGTCTTCTCTGAAATGCTCAATATGTCACATTACAAGGCGATGTATAGGTGAAACCACCCCTCATTACAGGTAACCCTCTTTATGAATTCAACAGTCCTGGGCTCTGGTGACTACCTGAACCAGCACTGGACCGAGTGAAACTTAGCTTTCCAAGGAGTAGAGCAAGCACGACACTGAAGTGCAACTATAGTCGCACGATGCAGAAGACCCTACAAAGCTATAGCAGCTGGAGGATTGGTCCTGGGGTATAGAGTGCTCAGGCTGTTTGTCTTGATGTTGGGGAGGAGTAAGATGCTCCAACCTCACTGGCAAGTTGTAACAAGTCCTACCAGTTAGCGCTTCCCTCACACGGGCGATGATACATTAGCCTTAAACACACGTGACTACATGTCTCTTTCTGAGTTGGATGGCTAAGCACCCAAGGCTCCTATATGGTGTCTCGTTTACATGGGTATGTGCGCAGCAGGGTCTAGTAAACAGAGAGTAAAGTGATAAAGTTATAGGTAAGAAGATACAATGATAATAGTGTGAGAAGCTCATCCTCCAGGGTCCTAGTGCCCTCTTTTATACTCGATCTTCATACTAACCCTAACCCTGTGACTCATACCCCTGAGTTACCTGCTATAGTCATGTGCGGTAAGTGCATCACATGTGTGAAACCCATGACACACTAATCAAGTCATGTGTGAAAGGTATTATATTGTGCGAACTTGTAATTTTGAGTGGTCCAACCACATTAACCAATCACTACATGTGGGTGACTCACAAGTGTCAGTTGTATGAGACTCCATGACCGTAATGTGAGTCATGGTGCCCAGCAGCCTAACCAATCTCGCTTGCTGGTAAGTCTTACTGGTTAGCCTTACTCAGTCTCTCCAACATTCTGTTCTGAGTCTTCCATGATGTAAGAAACCTTCCTCCCGTGTCACTGCATGTGATATTAGCTCCCCTCTCCCTCTCGCCTGAGTCCCATAAGGCTATATCCATCGCAACAGTACTCTGCTCAATTCTTTTGCTGCCCTTGTGAACAACCCCTGGTGCTTCCGTTTGCATTGCCAATTTTCCCTCAGTTCTTGGAGGACGGTATTTGCGACCTTGATCGTTCGTGGTTGCATTTTGATCATTTTTTCTTCAGCATTGATAGTTGCTGGTTGGTTGGTAAGAATTCCTTAGGCTTCATCCAGAATTCTCCCCTGGTCATTAATCTGTCCCTGGAGGCTGTTCCTGTCTGTGAGTGTTACCATATTTTCCTCACTCCCCTCTGCCTCCGGCCATGCCCTCATGGCTGCCCTGCATGTTCTCATCCCTTTGGGACCCCTTTTTACTGGCATCCCCCTTCCATCTTTTTGGGGATAATGTCCTGCATCCATTATTTCTATTTTATCTGTCTTGCACCCATCCTGGTAACACTCTTGCCACCTTTTCTTTTCATAGATTCCCGTTCTGTTCTCGTGGTTTCTGGAGGCCATCGGGAACCATCCTTGTACTTGTTCATCACTTAGGTGCACCCAGTACTCATCGTCGGAGCATCCCGTCCATCACATGGCCTTGTATTCCACAGCTTTCTTTGCCTCCTATTGCTTTTCGTCTAGCGCAGCTTTGGAGTGCCATTCCTATCCCGCCCTAGTAGGGATGACATTGTGGTAGAGACCGAGTGTGGTGTCTCATCCCTCTTGTGGCCCCATGGGTGGTGACTCTGGTTGCGTGATTTCGATTTTGACCCACCTGCGGTTTGTGGGAGTATCGTTAATTGAAGCGACCCATTGCGAGTTGTGCATTTTCAAAATTGTTTGCAGGTTACCCAGTCTTGTTGTATTCTGGTGAATAACCAGTCCACTTCGCATGGCATTGTAGTTTACTGCAGTGTAACCAGGAATCGATTATTTCTTCCAGTTCATATTCATGTTCTCTGTCTATCATAATAGGTGGAGGGGGAATAGTTTCTGGAGAAGGCAGTTTCTTATTGGAGTAGAGTTTGAGGAGTGAGATGTGGAATGGGTTGTGTATTGCCATTTGGGGCAGTAGGTTGGGGTTATAAGTTCGACTTTCTACTTTGGCCAAGATTTTGAATGGTTCGATTGTCTTGTAGTCAAGTTTCTTTGACGGTCTTGTTGTTCATACATTTCGTGGTAGTAGCTATGCCATATTTCCTGATTGTAGTTTTGGATCAGGTTTTCAGTTTTGCGCGGAATTTTCCTTTTCCATTGTTGTGCCAGGACCATTTCTGTTCCTCGGACTTTGTGAAGTGGTACCATCTCGTCAGAGCTTGTCATCTTGCTCTCCGTCAACTGACTACTGGTCTCGTTTTCTGTATTCTGGCCATAATTGGGGCAGAATGGCATGTTCTTTATCGACTCCTGTCTTCCATTGTTGTAGGCAAACTCCGCCATTAGGAGGGGTTTATTCCAGTTGTCCTACCAATGGTTGACGTAGGCCCTTAGGTATTGCTCCAATATCGCATTGATTCTTGCAGTTTGTTTATCTCTTTAGGGGTGGAATACCGTGCTCAGTCTCTGTTGTATTTCAAGTTTCTCTGTTGTCTCCTTCCACCCTTCTTATGTGAACAGTAATCCCCTGTCAGTTATCACATCTCTTGGCACGCCATGAAGTCGAAATATTTCTCCCAGAAGGATCAAGATGAACTGCGGTGGTATCATGTCCTATCTCCAGGCAATAAAAGCCCTCGTTTTCATCAGGTGATCCACCACTAGCAGGATGGCAGCGTGGCCGTCTCATGGGGGTAAGTCTTTGATGAAATCCATGGTTTATCAGATGCTTCATTCAGTTTTAGTAGTCTGTAAGGTGCGAGTTGCATTACTTTTGTCCATGTACAAATGTTGTAGTTCTTGACATATTGTTTGATTGTTTCCTTTATTCCTGGCCAATATTCTTGGTGGTATACCAGGTCGGTGATTTTGGCCATTCCCCTATGACCTGCTGCTGGCAGATCATGGTTCCTTTATATCAGGTTCATTCTGATTTTCTTGTCATCGGGTATCCATCTTCTGTCGTCATATCAGAGGTGGTTGCTGGCCCACTTGCACAGTACTAGTACATGTAACAGGGGCACCCCTAGGAGGATGGATCCCAAGGTTGCGACCGCACCGAACAACTTTAAACATATCGCCAAAAGTTCACACAGATGTAAGAGTAAAGTAAATAGTAAAACTTAATATCGTTAAGCCTGACGCTTCACTCAATTAAGGTCTCGAGAGGATTGATTGTTGGAGTAGGAGAGTTCTCGCATAGACTTTCAGGTAGTTTTATCTTATGCCAGAAACTCCCCCATCAGTTTACTCCAACTATTTGAGTACACCCTTCTCCGCTAAGGGTGGTCCGACACGTCTCCTGGCACACCCTTCAGGCATGCATGTGCCGACACACTCTAGTCGGCGTTCACCTTATGCGGTTATCGTTTCTGCGGTGCATTTCCATTTTGCCCACCGGAGTGAAAACTTCTGCGCATTAGTGTCTTGCCAGTTGCTAACAGTCAAGACACCTCATGAACTAGACTATCTATGACACCCTTCCCATATGCATTGATCTCTACTTGACTCCGGAGGCTACTGTGAGCAGTTTATCTAGTTACTCTTTACGGGTCGCGGGCTTCCGGTGTCTTCCGCAGGGTACAATAGTCCAGGAGTGATCCAATGGGCGCTACCCATGACCACTACCTCGGATCTACCTTACCTGTGGTAGGAATCATGCTTTTAGTGTCTCTGCACTTCCCTTTCAGAACATATAGCATTGGGAGCACGTTTGGGCTTGGTAGGTGTAAAACTCTCCCAGTCACCCCCGCACCACCCGCGACTACCTTCGGGACCCCCACGGTTAACACCCGTTAACTCCGCCAGTTCTGGTCCGTTTTACTCCGAACAACTTGGAGGAGGTAATCCACCTTCCACCCTATGTCCCCTTATATCTCCTGCGAACAGCCTATGGTCGACCAGACAGCAGTGACGTATACGGTATTGCAAGCATGTCGCCAAAGATTCCTTTCTGCTAGACTGCACACAACTACACAACCGTTTGCCCATGACGTCCGGGCCTCAAGGCGGGGCCGGAGGGGTATGATAGGAATAATGTCTTCAATTTACAGCTTCCTCGAAGCTACGTAGCTCACCCCATAGCATCCCCAGGAACCCCAGATTCCAGTATCATGCATGGCTTCGCGTGACAAACATTCCAGTCAATTTTCCCAAACTCCCCCAGGGACTTCGTATTGAAAGGTAGGGTAACTCAGGACTCTGGGCAGGGTAACCCAAGACCCAAGGAAGGGTAACCTGATCCCGAGAGTAGGGTAACCTTGTCCAGCGGACAAGTTAACTTTTCCCTGTTACCCTGCCTATCCCGTCGCTGGTTATAGACCTTTCTGACCTGTCTTCAGTTACCCAGCCTAGCTGAGCAACTGCCCCTTCATAAGTCTCTAAGTACGCTGACCAGCCAATTCTGTTCATTCTCGGAGCCCGGGCCATCGGGTCTTCATGGTCAAGTACTTACTTGCCTGCCGGTTCCTATCAGTTCGCCTCCTGGCTACCTGTATGGGTATAGGTTCTATTTGCCATAGCTCATATATGCTGGGCCGTTACGGTACGACATTTTTCATTTCCATATCTCCTCTTTCTAGTACTTGTCCTATCTGTTGAATCTTTCCTCCTTTTCTGCTAATTTCCTTGATGGTGTCCGGTATATCATCCTGGATTTCCACTATTTCCATTGCCTGGGAGTGTTTTTCCCTATGGAGCAGTAACTATTTTCTCCTTGCGATCCTTTCATCCTTGTTGTTTTTGGGTTAGTCCTTTGCTTGTCTTGTGAGAGAGTCCGCTTTCCCTCTTTTCTTTCCCAATGGATATTCCATTTTGTGGTCGTACTAGCTTGGCTTTTCCATTGGACATATTTGGCAGTCGTTGAGCTCTTTTGTTGTCACAAATCATACCAAGTTTTTGTGGTCTGTTTAGACATTGGTACTGGGATTGGTGTTGTGATCATAATGTCTCCACTCCTTGAGAATCTGAACTATCGCTAGTAGTTTCTTGTCATGTATGTTCTAGTTGCATTCGGCTTGCCTCATTGTTTTGGACCGATATGCCGCCAGTCTCTATTGTCTATCTTTACACTTTTATGATAGTATGCCCATGCATACAAATTTTGATACCGCGATTTAAATTATTGTTTTTCCTTCTGGGTGAAAGTATACCAATATAGGTGCCATGGTTATTTTTGTCCTCCGCTTGCCTAATGCTTTGTCTTATTCTTCTGTCCATTTCCATTTAGCATCTTTTCTGAGCTGGTGGTATATTGGTTTCACCCTTCGACAGAACTCTTCAATCATGTCACGATGGAAGTTGGAAAATCCCATGAAACAGCCGATGTCCGGTCTGGTTTTTGTTGCCTCCCACTTTCATATCACCGGAGTCTTGACTGGGTCCATTTGATGCCTTTCTGGTTGATAATAAAGCTAAGATCTACCACTTCCTGGTTAGGGAACTCACATTTAGTTGGTTTGACCTTCATCCCTGATTTCTGTAGTAGTTCCATAATATTACCAATGTCCTTTCACTGTTGTTCCATATTTTTGGAATATATGAGTATATTGTCTAGGTAGACTGTGCAAGATACATCCAGGTATCAGTGCAGTACACGGTCGACCCATCGCTAGAAGGTGGCCAGCCCACTGGTTAGCCTGAATCGCATGACTGGATATGCAAATGTCCCATATTGCATAGCAAATGTTATCTTCCACTCATCCTCTGGCTTGATTCTAATATTGTGGTATGCTTCCTTCATATCGAGCTTGGTGAAGTGCTTTGCTGATCCTAGCAGATCTAGAGCCTTGGATATTGATGGTAGCAGATACCAATTTTTCTTCATTATTTTGTGGAGGACTCAGTAATCCACTCACAGTCTTAGTTTTCAGTCCTTCTTTCATCTGGATAGGATTGGTGATCCCCCTTCCACGAAAAAGCCCCTAATCCAACCTCATTGCAGGTTTTGTATGATGCAGGTTTTTAGTTCACGCAGTTCCTTTTCTCCCAGTCAGTAGATCCTCTTTGTTGGAAATTCGGCGTTCTGTCTGAATTTTATTTTCAAGTCTACCCCGTTCCGGTGTAGTGATACCTTTGTTGCGTCTTCTTCCTGCCACAGTTCACAATGCTGGTAGGCTTCTTTTAGGATTGTTTGGTTGCAGGATTTGTTTTCCTTGCCTTTTTTGTCCTGGATTGCTAATCCTGTGCTTATATTGAGTTTAGCCCATGTGGCCGGGTCTTGGTGAAATCGTGGATCGGGAATTCCCACATCTTCTGCTCATTGGCAGAACTTTACGAATGCGGAGTCCGTTATCTTGCAGATTTCAATCTCCGTTTTGGGTTTCTGCCTTTCGCCTCTTGCTTGATCTATACTCCCTAATCGTTTCGTTCCTCGCGCAGTTTCATCCACATTTCCCATTTCCTAGAGCTCCACTTACTTGATCTTCCTGCTGATTAATCAGGTGATTCCATCACACTTTTCCACTTGAAACTCCTTATCACGCAGGTTTGCCAAGAGCCTCTTCGCGGCAGCCGTATAGTCCGCGTCCATTACCCGAACGCTGGCTATCAGTCCATGTTTGACTGCTAGACTGCCTCGTGGTACAATTTGCCTATCGGTACCTGATAGTAGTCGGACAGCCATTCCTGCAGCACTCATTATCCGCCCTCTGGCAGGTATTCTTAGTTGTTCATTGGCATACAAGTCATGTCCCGCGGCCCTTGCTGCACCTTTGGTAGGCACTTTTGCCTCACTGGTCAACTTCTTGACTTGGATCCATTGATATTCTTGGCCTCCCTGGGCACTGGGTTCATTATGGGCCTGGACTTTGGAGAAGCTTGTGATTAAGTTCTCTTCTAGGGCTTCTGGTTCGGGGGTGGCATACACTACCCGTGAACTGTGCAGACATGTGGTTGCACATTGTTTATTAGTACACGTGGTTTTGTTGTTTTCCTACTCTATTGTGGGGCTACGTTGCCTTGGCCATGATGTTCAAAACACTGCCTCATGGCCTAGCAGGTTGGTCACCTGAAAGGTTACCAGTTTCCTATGGCTATCAATATCTATTGGTGCTGGTACCTGGTGGGTAATCAGTCCCATAACGCTTTTCATTCCATCTGCTAGGTGTATGTCTCCTGATTTCTCTGCCGTAAGGGTGGTGACGCCGTGTTGGTTGCATATTTCTTTATCGATAAGGTTTTTTGTTGCTCCTGAGTCAATTATCGCGTGTATTGTCACTGTTTCATTTGTTTCATGTTGTAGTGTCTTAATCATAATGGGATCACCTTCATGTTCTAATGATTCCGCTTTCCGTGACATGTAGTAATTGGCCACGGTGATGGGTTTCAGCTGTGACCTGTCCCTCAGACCACCTAGTGCTCGGGACAGTCGCCTTTTTCCACCTCTTCATCCTCCTTGTCCAGATTCATTTCACGTAGCATAGTTGAAACTGGGGTTTCCCTTCCTAGCCTAATGGGCCCTATCCTTTCTGCTTATACTCTGTCACATCCATCCCTTGGTAATCTGCAGTTGTGGAGTATGTAGCCACTCTTGCCAGATCCCAGGCAAAGTCTGCCTTTCATTGTTTGTTCTGATTCTTGTTGGGACAGGTTTAAGTTTGGATTTTTCAGGTCGCATCGAGGTCCATTGTGTTACCCCACTGGGTTATTGTTCATGGTGTCTGTCGCAAGGTTCCATCCTGGTTGCTTGATGTGGTTTTATAGTTACTCATTAGGACCCGCCTGTTCTGGATATTTCTGATCATTGCCAAATGTTGATCCCATTACATTGCCCATACTGCGAAGTCTGCCGATGTCATGTATTTGGTTTCTGCCTGGCCCCCTGCTTGTTGCAACTCAGTGGTACCTGCCTGCAGCAAGTACCTGTAGAGGGTTTCATCATTGTATTCGGCCTCGATGGCTAGATATTGGAATTCATTCCCAACATTTGTCGTATTCTTCACTCCCTGTTGCATGGTTTCCGGCTTGTTCCGAGTCAATAGCTTTGTATCGATGTCTCCGAAACACTCTTTTAGGATGTCTCGGAAGCTTTCTCGTATTTCCTGTTCTGGTTCTTTCGAACCTTGGACATACAGGGGTATCCATTGGCTGGTAGTATCGCATAGGAGTGATTTGGCATATACGACCTTAGTGGTATCCTTGTAACGTGTTCGGGCCAGGCCCTAGTCACGTAGCGGTACGATAGGAGCAGATGGCTTCGTGATCAACGCGAAGCAAGCGCTCCTTGCTAAAGGAGGTTTCGAACGGGGTGTAATAGGAGATCAAAGAAGTAACCGTTCAACGAAGTATATTTAAGAATACTGTCTGTCGAAGTCTGCTGTTTCCATCGCGGGAATCAGCGGTCTTTAAATACAGCATATCGCTTATCTC
>PYWC01000023.1:336564-372917 GCA_003182015.1 Tuber magnatum | reverse complement strand
GTGTAATAGGAGATCAAAGAAGTAACCGTTCAACCAAGTATATTTAAGAATACTGTCTGTCCAAGTCTGCTGTTTCCATCGTGGGAATCAGCAGTCTTTAAATACAGCATATCGCTTATGTCCAGTATGAGCGATATTGCAAAACATTGTGTGTATCAACCGATAGCACACGAAACGATACAAGTATCAAACGATACTGTGAAAACCAAACATAAAACAATGTGTGTATCAACCGATAGCACACGAAACGATACAAGTATCAAACGATACTGTGAAACCAAATATAAAACAATGTGTATATCAACCGATAGCACACGAAACACTACAAGCATCAAAGGATACTGTGAAACCAAACATAAAATCCTAGTAACCCGTACCGGTTACAATCCTGCTCACTCCTGTAGTCCTTGACCCTGTAGTGCATTTCACGCTGGGAGAGAAACTTTCCTAATTTTGTTCTTTCCCCTTTGAAGACATCCGGCTCCTTAGGCTTTAGGGTATTTCCTCTGCTGGGTTGCTCTGTCTCTGGTGTCGCTAGCACTGCTGCAGGTAGTTCAGGTGTTATGCCTACTGGGTAAACTAGTGGGGCAGTTACCCCTATTCCTGACATCCCCATTTCAGTTTCCGAATCGAAAGAGGAAGTTTCTTCTTGTTGTTGTTCTTCTGGTGTAACAAGACTCCCAGGTCTGTCAGTTCCTTGTAAGTTCACTACCTTCTCTAGGTCCTGTTCTAACCCAGGAAGTTCCACGTAATGGGTGGTTTCGTTGTCGTCTTAATCTGTTTTGCTGTTGTTGTAGGGTTGTCTATGCTATGTTCTGGTTTTCTTTTATCGTCGAACGCCTTTGGTAATAACGCTATCAAACTTAATTGGTTCTACCAGTTTGTGCTTCCTTGACCTGGGCGACACTACCTTCGCCTTGAACACTCAAGATGATACACCTTCTTCCGTGTTGGATCGCTAAGCACCCCAAACTCCTATCTGAGGACTTGCTTACAAGAATAGGTGCGCAGTTGGGTCTCGTAGACCGCAAGTAAAGTGATAAAGTTATAGGTAAGGAGGTACAAAGATGATAGCATGAAGAGCTTATCCTCCAGGGTTCTGGTAACCTTTTTTATACTCGATCTTCACACTAAACCTGACCCTGTGACTCATACCCCTCAGTCACCTGCTATAGTTATTTGCGCTAAGTGCATCACATGTGTGAAATGCAGGACGCACTAATCGAGGCCTGTGTGAAAGTTATTACATCATACTGTGACAGGTCACCCCTAGGAAGATGGATCCCAAGGTTGCGACCGTACTGAACAAGTTCCAACTTAGCGCCAAAAGTTCACACAATTGCAAGAGTAAAGTAAACGGTAAAACTTAAGATCGTTAAACCTGACACTTCACACAATTAAGGTCTCAGGAGGATTGATTGTTGGAGTAGGAGAGTTCTCGCATAGACTTTCAGGTGGTTTTATCTTATACCAGAAACTCTCCCATCAGTTGACTCCAACTGTGCGAGGACACTCTTCTCCGCTAAGGGCGGTTCAACACGTCGCTTGACATACCCTTCGGGCATGCATCTGTCGACACACTCTAGTAGGCATTCACATTATGCGGTTATCATTTCTGCAGACCATTTCCCTTTTGCCTGCCGGAGTGAAAACTTCGCTGGATCGGCGTCTTGGCAGTGGCTAACAGTCAAGATGCCGCATAGACTAGACTATCTATAACACCCTTCCCATGTGCATTGATCTCAACTTGGCCCTGGATGCTACTGCGAGCATTTGTCTATCCACTATTTACGGTTCTAGAGCTTGCGGTGTCTTCCGCAGGCTATGGTTATCCGGCAGGGGTCCAATGGGCGCTACCCATGACTACTACCTCGGACCCACCTTACATGTGGTAGGAATCAGGCTTGTCGTGTCTTTGTACGTCCCTTTCAGAGCCTACAACGTTGGGGACACATTCGCGCTTGGTAGGTGTAAAACTCCCCAGGCTGCCCTGGCATCACGCGGGGCTACCTTCGGGACCCCTACAGATAACCCCCGTCAACCCCATCAGTTTTGGTCCGTTTTACTCCAACCAACTTGGAGCAGGTACTATAGCTTCCGCCCTATGGCCCCTGATATATCCTGCGAACAGCCTACGGTCAACTGGATGGTAGCGACATATATGGTGTTGTAAGCAGGTCTCCAAAGTTTCCACTTTGCTGGACTGCATACAACTGTGCATCCCTTCGCCCATGACGTCCGGGCCTTACAGCGAGGCCGGAGGGGTATGATAGGAATAACATCTCTAATTTACAGCTCCTTCGGAGCTGCGTAGCTCGCCCAATAGGATCTTCCAGAACCCCCGATTCCAGTATTATGCGTGGCTTCGCGTGATCAACATTCCGGTCATTTTTACCGAACTCTACGAGAGACTTGGTATTGAAAGGTAGGGTAACTCTGCACTTTGGGCATGGTAACCCAAGCCCCATGGCAGGGCAACCTGATCTAGAGGGTAGGGTAACCTTGTCCAGCGCACAAGATAACTTTTCCCTATTACCCTGTCTATCCCATTGCCGGCGATAGACCTTTCTGACCCATTTCCAGCTACCCAGCCTAGCTGAGCAACTGCCCCTTCAGAAGTCCCTAAGTATGGTGACACCTCTCCCAGGTGTACCCAGGTACTACAGAACCTGGCCAGTCAATTCTGTTCCTTCTCAGAGCCCAGGCCATCGGGTCTCCGTAGGTCAAGTACTCACTTGCCTGCCAGTCCCTACCAGTTCTCCTTCAGGCTACCTGTACTTGTGCCCTGGTTGTGGTATGAACACTGTGACCTCCCAAAAGCTTGCATGCTCGCTCTTGGAGGGCACTCTCTGTGTGCCTGACAGTCCCACGTGAGTTGGCTGCTCAACGTGAGTTTGTGGCTCAGCCTGAGTTTGTGACTCAACATCACTTTGTGGCTTGATATGAGTTGGTGATCCTGTACAAGTTTACAGCTCAATACACTATTGTAGTTTAAAAAACACTATGAGAAATATGAATTACGTAGCTTAATTATATATATCTATTAAATATTCAATCCACCAAATTCCAAACCAATCTACCTTTAAGACTACTCCTACGATTACAATCACAATGCCTGCAGCACCTTTATTTACACTTCCAAGTCAGTCTGTTGAACCATACAGCGAGGTTGAAATCCGTATTCAGGCTGCAGTTTCATATCTTCAGTCCTCCGCAGAAGCATATCCAAATCTCACTGCCCCTGCTCGAAAATACGAAATACCAGTTTCACGACTACGATCCCACTTGCAGGGCCGACAATCTCATCAGGAGTGCGCTGAACCAAACAAAAAGCTTTCTAAGGATCAGCAACTTGCATTGTGTCAATATTTGGATCGCCTGGATACAATTGGTACAAGTGCATCGCTGCTGATGGTTTCTGGCTGTGCAAATTCGATTCTGCAATGTGCCCATGTTGGCCTCCCTCCTGCTTCTACAGTCAGTGAGCACTGGACAAGGAGATTCCTCAGTCGTCATCCCCAATACTATATCCACAAGTAGCAAGCTCTCGATATTAATCGTAAGAATGCACATCAACCAGACACTCTCGGGGACTAGTTTGCACTGTATCGGACCCTTTGTGAAATCTACTCTATTCCGCCAGTGGACCAGTACAAATTTGATGAAACTGGCTTCAAAATAGGTATTGGATAAGACCAGTAGATCATTACTCGAGATCCCACTAGGCAGGCATATTTAGGAAGCTCTACAAACCGCGAGCTTAGCTCTATATGTGAAACCATTAGCAGTGATGGTATTTTACTTCCACCTATGATCATTGTACCAGGGGTAATTCACCAAGAACCCTGGTATACCACTACATCCATTCCTGATAACTATCTTATTGGTACTTCAGAAACTGGTTATAATAATGATATTTTAACCATGGATTGGCTGGCTTACTTTAACCATGTTTCTAGTGAAAGACAAAGAGGAACATATTGGCTCTTACTCCTTGATGGGTTTGGATCTCATTGTACAAAAGAGTTTTTAAACTACTGCGATGACAATAAAATCATTGTCTTCTGCCTCCCCCCCCACACCAGCCACCTCCTTCAACCTCTCGATGTTGTAGTCATTCAACTCTACAAACATTAGCACTCGGAAGCTGTTGAGGCAGCAACACGTACAGGGTGTGGAGACTTTGACAAGTGTGAATTTCTTGACCAAATCCACTCAATACGGCAACAAACCTTTAAAGTGACTACAATTAAGTTAGTGCTTCGCACTACTGGTCTAATTCGCTTTAATCCTGAAGTGGTTATCACTAAGTTACGAGAAGAGAATATTTCCTCCCCCCAACAAGCAACATCCTCCGATTCTTCACTGACAAACCTTATGCTAGTTATTCCTACTACAATTTCCAGCTTGAAAACACAATCTGAAGAATTACTTCAAGATGTCCCAAACCTCCCTCCTTCATTTTAAGACAAGTTGAAATCTGTTCTACAAGGTGTATTAGCCCAAGCGCAATCAGGTGCTTTGGCAATGGAGAGCTTAGAAAATACAAAAGCAGCAGAGCAGACAAGAAATGCGCGACGTCGAGCGCAAAACCGCAGACAAGTACAAAAAGGTGGTGTTCTTTATGCGGGAGAGGCGCGTCAAATGGCGAAAAGAAGGGAGGAAGTGGAGGTGCAAAAGGCTGAATTGCAACTGTGAAAGGTACAAAATGCAAAGGACAGAGCAGAGCAAGCAGCCCACAAGCCACTACCAGATGAGATGAAGGCCTGTTTCAAGGAAAGACGTGCTATTCGGACCTACAAAAAAAAAGTATCTAAACCCCTAATTGTTGGCATCAAACGGCAAGTAAGGCTTTGGAAAATGAATGTAACATAAAATATGATTATGCTTCCATTATAAGATTTGTTCTCTTTCAATAGTTTAGGCAGATGTAAAGGCAGACAGAATAAAAAATGTATGATGAGCCATAAACTTGTACAATATCACCAACTAATATAAAGCCACAAAGTGATATTAAGCCACAAACTCACGCGGAGCCACAAACTCATGTTGAGCGGCAAACTCACGTTGGACTCTCATGCACTGGGAGAGTGCCCCCAAAAAGTGACCTTGCAAGCTTTTGGGAGGTTCTGGTGTCTACGCCACAACCAGGGCACGAGTATGGGTGTAGGTTCCGACTGCTATGGCTCATGTGTGCTGGGTCGTTACATCACTCCCCTCTTCCCTATGGTCCGTCCCACACCGTTAGCGTCGTCTCTTATTTCCCCGACTCGATTCCCCCAACACCCTATGGTCCATAGGCTTTGATGGCTATCTTTTGTGGAAATCCAGCATGGCCTGTATGCCTGTCTCTTCTAGCATCTCATAGGGCTCCCATGAATTCTCCTCAGTCCGACATCATTCCAATGAAACCAGGTACCGGACGAAGCGTGACGGAAACTTCGCCTTTACTCCACCGTACCATCAACTGTCCATGACAGCATCGATAACGTAACTTGGCTCATTGTCCACACGCTGCGGGCTAGGGACAACGTTGACCCTACCTGATCCCAGATCCTCACCGTGCGCTTCGAGAAACGCGGCATTGAAAACCGGGTGGATGCTCCATCCAGCGCGCAGTCAGAGTTTGTAGGCTTCGTTACCCACCCGACATTTGGTCACGAAAGATCCAAACATCCAGTGGTCCAGCTTCTCCATTGGACACTTCGCCAGGATCTTTTTTCGGTTCAACATCACGCGGTCCGCTTTCTTTACCCGCCCAGCAGCCAGATCCTCCCAGGTAACATCGTCCGGTGATAGCAACCTACTCTGGGCATGCCACTTCCGTTGCCTTTCCTGTGCCCGTTGCATCGTTTCCCAAATCTCCTGCCAGGTTCCTTTCCAATCCTTAACCAAGAGCTCACTGCTAGTGTGTATTCCTTGATTATCAGACACGACACCCAACCAGTTTGTCCTGGGGTTAAACCCATAGATGATCTTACATGGTGACAACGTAGTGGATTCTCATGTCGAGTTGTTGTGCGCAATCTCTGCAAGTGGTAACAGTGAGACCCAGTCATCTTGTTGGTAGGAACGGTAACTACGCAAGTACGGCTCCAGTATGTGATTAACCCTCTGAGTTTGCCCATCAGTCGCAGGGTGGAATGCAGTCGAAATGTTTAGTTTCACTTGCAACAAGTGCATTAGACTCATCCAGAACTTGGATGTGAATTGGCTTTCTTGTTTGGAGATGATTGACTTTGGTAGTCCATGAAGGCGCCAAACTTCCTTCAGGAATATCAAGGCAAGCTCCTTGATGGGTACCTCAGTGGTCCGGGGTATGAAATGGGCCATTTTTGAGAATCTGTCCACTATGACCCAGACCTTGGTATACCCTGTGGACTCTGTCAGCACTACAATGAAGTCCATTGATATTGGTGTCCACGGCCGCATAGGAACATCAATAGGTTCCAGCAGCCCGAACTTCTTATACCTGATGGACTTATTTCTTTGGCATGCATTACATGTTCGCACATAGTCGGTGATGTGCGCGTCAACCTTTGGCCAATAGAAGTTGGCCCTAACCCTGCCAATGGTTTTGTAAGTCATGAAGTGCCGGGCGATTCTCGAGTCATGTTTAGCCTTCATGATTGTCTGCTTCAGATTCTGGCCCTTGACAACATACCACCTGTTCTTGTACAGGAGTAAACCCTTTTCCGTCGTGAAATGTCAGTCGACCTCTTTGTCACTGGCAGCCATTGCCTTCAGGATCCTTAAATATTCCGGGTCTTCCTTTACCGCTACCTGCAGCTGATCCGAAAAGGAAGACTGGAGCCGAAATCCCTGGCGCACCTGCAACACTTGGGGTCGTAAGATGTCCTGTTCCTGGCTCCCAACCCACTGTCTAGGGCGAAAAAACAACTGTGGCAGAAAATCACTCCCCCCTTCAGGGTGGTAGTCTCTACACCACAACAAAGCAACCGCCTTTTCATTCAACTGCCATTCGTGGTAAACCACTTTGCAGTTAAACGGTTGCAGGAATCCTGCCCAGTGGTGCTGCCTTCGGTTAAGGACCTTGGTACTATTAAAGTACTCCAAATTCTTATGATCTGTAAAGATCACTAACTGGTCCATTATGGAGTGTAGCAAATGATCCCATTCCTTGAATGCCATCACGATAGCAGTCATTTCCTTGTCATAGACATTATAATTAATCTCCGCTGGGTGAAACTTCCTACTATGGTAGGCTACTGGATGCCATCTCTCATCTATACAGAACTGGGAGAGGACGGCCCGTAATCCAAAGTCACTAGCATTGGTTTCCAGCCGGGTTGGCGGTTCAGGGTCAAAATGTGCTTGGATAGGTTTGGACGTGAACACTTCCTTCAAATAGTTGAAGGCCTGGTCATATGTAGGTGTTCATTCCCATTGGACATCCTTGTTTGTCAAGTCTGTCAGAGGTTTTGCTATCTTGCTGAAACCTTCTATGAACCGACGATCGAAGTTGGCAAAGCCCATAAAGCTTTGAACGTCGATGACGCATATCGGAGCTGCCCAATCGTTGATGGCCTGCACCTTCTGCGACAACATAGAGATCCCATATCGGAGATCTTGTATCCAAGGAATTCAAGCGCCCGTTGGTGGAAACCGGACTTCTTCATGCTTACACATAGTCCAGCTTTCTGCAATTTCTTCATCACATGTCTCACTATTCCAACATGCTCTTCTACAGTTTCGGAGTAGATCAGGATATCATCCATGTATGCAATGACTCCTTCATCCATGAGATCCTGAATGACCTCATTTATCATGCTTTGGAAAGTTGCCAGGGCATTACACAACCCAAACAGCATGACCATGTATTCATACAGTCCATATCTGCACCAGAAGGCCGTCTTCCATTCCTCACCTTCTGCCCTCCTCAGAAGATAGTAGCTGTTCTTCAAGTCCAACTTGGAGAAAAGAGCAGCTTTTCCTAACCTACCTCACAGTTCATTCATCGAGAGTAGAGGATACTTACTCTTTACCAGGATTTGGTTCAGCCCTTGGTAATATATTACCAGTCTTAATGTACCATCTGGTTTTGGCATGAAGAGGATAGGGGCTGCTGGCGAGAAACTGGATCACTGTAGCTTTCCCGTTCGCAGCATGTCATTGAGATATTCCTAGAGTGCCTTAAGCTCAATTTCCGATAACGGATAGATAGGCGCAAGTGGGGGTTGAGTTCCGGATTGCAATCTGATCCTATGGTCACACTTCGAGTACTCCGGTAGTGCCTCACTCTATTCTTGACTGAAGATATCCCCATAGTCCTTATACTCGGGGAGTAGCTTAACTGTAATTTCGTCACCTTCCTCATCGGAGAATTGCACAATTCCCAATAGGTATACATTACTAGAGTCTTCGGCTAGTAACTCTTCATCGGTCATCAACACTAACTGCCCCTGTTCTGCTAGGCAGTTAGCCTTGCAGAAATCTCAGTGCCAGGTTAGTGAACCTGTCTTCCAATCTATGTCCCGGTTATGGTCCTTCAACCAAGACATAGGTAGGTACTGATCCGCCTTAGTGTCGGCCATATCCGCGCCTTCCCAGCGCATCTCATTATAGTGGTCGCCTATCCTCATCCACAATGATTTGGTATAGTGTAGACCTGACCCAGGAATGTGATTACCGCTTGCGCTGCTTATCAGCATATGTACCTTTGGTCGTACACAGGGTGCCTGAGTCTGCTCAACCCATCGGCCACTAAGCACCCGCCTAGTAGCTCCACTATCGAGTAGCAGGAGCGCTTCTATGCTTACTTGTCCAACTCCTATCTGCCGGTCTAACTTGACCCGCAGGTGGATAGACTTGGTATGATGAGCCAAGTTGTCATGCTTCTGCCTCTTCGCTTGTCTTGTGGACTTAGTCATCTTGGCTAGTGAATCCTTTTTGTCTCTTGCCTTTTGACACAAGAGCAGCCACAACGGGTGGGTAAACGTTAAGGGATTGGGATTCGTCTTTTCAATAATTAGGATGTTTACTATCACGCCAGCATGATCTCAGGTACTCAACCCTCCTCAGGCAAACTTGAAAATAGCACTATTTACTTGATCAAGTCCAGCCTGAACCAATTCCGCTTGTACTAAACATAACAATTTTCCCTGGGGTAGGTAGAAGCGCGCTGTCGGACCGGTTCCAAGCGAAGCAGCCTTGCTTCACCGATGTCGAGCGTCTCCTCTAGCAAGACCTCACCCAGCCTCAACTGAAATAATGTCCTATAACTTGCCCATCCAGCTAAGGAAATCCTGAAAGAAATACGTATAACTAGAACAAAGGATATAACCAGAAACCCAACAAAGGAGAGATAGCCCAGCCCACCACGCACGGCCCGCAACCTCTACCTGCCCACACCACCTGGGTGTAGTCAGTATCAGGGTCGTTTATGCGGTAGAAGGGTACTTACCCATCTCCGAAGCCACCTCTGTGGCTCATGTCCATCTATCTCTCCGGGGTCTATGGCTGCTGGTTAATAAGGTTACACCTTAAACAGAAGGGGTCCTTACCTGTTCCAAGCCATCAGTATCAACCTCCATGATCTGAGGTGATGCCTGGCGGACTTCAAGTATCCTTGACAAGGAAGCCGGAGAGGGCGCTTCAATGCACTTTAGTCGCTTGTCCGTTCCTGTGGGCTCGCTTACCCAGGCTGACCGTTTCAACCCACAAGCCTACTTGGATGAACTAATGACTGCAGCCGTCGCAGCACACTTTCTCCAAAAGTGACCTGTTTGCCTGCACTTTGTGTACTGGTTGTGCTTCCACTGGCTTTCGGTCAAAGTCGATGGGATTTCCTTATGCGCTATTGCATACCCAGAAGTCGCCGACTTTGCCTGTTTCCCCCCGTTGAAATTAGTAGGTTTGGCAGACCTCTAGTTCTGCCTGCCTGAACCTTTTTCCTGCTTCTTGAACCTGCCAGATGTCGAGGATCTATCATCCTGCTGATCAGCGGGCTGAGAGCAGGGGGCTGGGTCGATGACACGAATACTAAACCGGTTGTTGTCCTCCAGCGTGTGCCTGAACTCCTGCAGAAGATCAAGGTACTCGTTCAGGTCGGTCGGATGGGGCTCCTTAAGTGCCCACACATTCCGAACCTCCTGTGTGATGCCTGATCGAACCTTGTCTCGTACCCGTACTGGACCTGTATAGCTAAGCTTATACATATGATCAATTATCTTATCCAGGTACTCATCAATGTGATGGAGCTTCATCCCAAGGTCTCGCCACTTGAGAAGAGATCAATCTCACTAAGGCAGGTCTCTGCCGAAACTTGGTTCCAGCCATTGTCGGAACCCTTTCCATGTTCGTAAGGGGTTGCTGTTTTTGACAGGGATGCCAGTACGTGTGGTGGCTTCCTTGTTAATGTGCCCATGGAACCCCAGATACCATACGCGGGTGGAGTCTTCAAGAAGGGAGATTGTCAAGTTTACCTTATCTATGTCAGTTAACTTGCAATCCGTAAAGTATTCAAATTTGACCTCTACCAAGGTCAAGAAGCTCACGAGTTCTGTAACTTTGCCCTTGAATGGAGGGATACCACTCAGCTTGTCTGGCTTCTTCTGCCCGTGTCTTGGTGTAGGCCTAGAAGCCAAACCAGTACCACTCAGGGGCTCTCACCAGCCTCCTGGCCTGGCGATCTCACTGCCATTTCTTCCCGTTGCTCCAGTCATCCTTGCGTGCACAAAGGAAGAGGGTGAGGTCTGGGAGAGAATCTCCATCATCATCATTACCCGCGCTGTCATGGTCGGAGTCCCCGGGATATCCGCCCGCTCACGCCATACCACCTCCGGGTGGTGCATTTCCATCCCCACTACCTCCAGTATTCCCGCCTTGGGATTCTCGGAGTCTATCGTATCCATCAAACCTTTCCTCCTAGCCATCCTGGTTACCATGCGCCAGGGGGTTAGCCCCTGATGGTCCTGATGCCGGTGGCGGAACAGGGCATCGCCCACTCTCAGGAGTTGGGTTGGGCACTGTCTGTGTTATCTGCAGAAAAGACTGCAACTCTGGACAACCCAAGGGTTGCATCGGGGGGCCAGCATGCCTCTATGACCCACACTACCCACATGTTGGTCGTCCATCTCCTTCTTTCTGCCTCCTTCTATGCCTCACCAGGGTCTGTGGTCCCTTCCTACACCGATGGGAGTGGTAATGAATCCACCCAATCTGGGTCTCTTCCGACTTGGAGCCTGACAGACAGAACTCATCTTGGCTGCCCGAATCGCCACTTGTGATAGTGGGGAGACCGGCGGGAAGACTTGGCTTCAAGGGTACAGTGGGGATGACCGGTGCCCAAATAATCCCACCAGCAGGTGTTCCTGGCACGGGGATAGGGGTCCCTTGCAATGGAGCCTCAGGTGCTCGCTCTTGGTGGTGCCGTACCTGTTCAAAGAACCCAGGTGACATGGCACGATCTGACTGAAATCCCCGAAGTGCCGAAGCCGGGGGTAGGAAAGGGGCAGTAGGAGACAGGTCAGAACGAGGTACTGGTAAGGGAACGGGTAGAGGAGCAGGACTTGAGGTGGGTATGGGAGGTACAGGAGTTGCAACCCACGGTGTTGCAGGCAGAATGATAGGGGTAGGGGTCGGATGGGGAGTTGGGTCAGGCGTAACTGGGGCCCTGATACCCTTCGGTTGTGACGTCCTTTTCCTTAGTCGACATCCATCAGTTGGCCTGACTGTTGAGCTGCCCAAACGACTACAGGCGATTGAGGGAGGGACAGACAGGCAGCCTGTAGATGCGCTTGAGAAGGAGGAAGTATAACTGTAGCCGTTACCTTTCAGGCTTTCCAACATGTGTATACCAATTGGGCTCAGGTACGCCCTGCATTGGTTGGCTCTGGCTCTCATGGCCAATTCCATGCCGAAGTTCTCAGGCTTGGTATGGACGAGTGGGAGTGGGGGCGCGGCTTCTAACATCGGTACATCATTCTCAGCATCAATACTACATCCTCCTTCGAAAGCCTTTTCCAACACTGTCATCCGAGTCCTCAATGCTTGCTGATCCCTGATCATGGGCAGGGATGCCTCCTCCAGCACTTCCATCTATTCCACCGCTGCCGTAGTGATCTGTTTCCAGAACACCCCCTGCTACTAGGTGTTCCAGTTCCTTAGTTCCCACTTCGATTCCTCAATCGACTTGGATACCTCCCGGACGATGTAAGGTTCGACGAACTTGCGCGAGAACTCACTAAAAGGGACCCCTTGGGGTGGAGGAGGGGTCATGTTGTCGACAAGGGTAGGGTCTTGGAAAAATGAGAGCACTACAGCGTGAGAGTCTGTAATCATGAAGTCAAGGCATTCACTAGGTAACTGAACAGAAGAAGGCTCCAGAAGCAACTAATAACCATCACAGTCAATAGCTTGAACACCCGCAAAAACCGACAGGCGAAATGTGTTCAGGGTATGTTCGTCAAGATCAAGGTCTGAATCCGAGTTGGATTCCATTCTAGATCAGAGTTCGGTACTAGCAATTGCGCTTTCCACCTTGGGCTACTTGTTCTAGACAAGGTTACCAGTATTCACGCAAGGTCAGTGCCGAAGGTCGAAACCCATTAATCAGGGGAGGAGTTAAACTAGAAGCTCGCTTAACGATCTACTGGTGTAACGACCCAGCATACATGAGCTATGGTAGCCAGAACCTACACCCATACAGGTAGCCCAGAGGCGAACTGGTAGGAACCGGCAGGCAAGTGAGTACTTGACCTACGGAGACCCGAGGGCTGGGGCTCCGAGATGAGCAGACTTTGTAGGCACAAGTATTTAGGTACATGGCTACACCCGAGAATGGTGTCAGCGTACTTGGGGACCTATGAAGGGGCAATACACAGCTAGGCTGGGTAACTGGAGAAAAGCCCACTGTGTCCATCTCCAGAAGTGGGATAGATAGGGTAACAGGAGAAAGTCCACTTGTCCACTGGACAAGATTACCCTACCCTCAGGACTGGGTTACCCTACCTTGAGGCTTGGGTTACCCTGTTCAAGGACCTGAGTTACCCTACCTTTCAATACGAAGTCCCTCAGGGAGTTTGGGAAAAATGACTGGAATGTTTGTCACACGAAGCCATGCATAATACTGGAATCTGGGGTTCCGGGAGATGCTATTGGGCGAGCTACGCAGCTACGAAGAAGCTGTAAATTGAAGACATTATTCCTATCATGCCCCTCCGGCCCCGCCTTGAGGCCCGGACGTCATGGGCAAACGGTTGTGTAGTTGTGTGCAGTCTAGCAAAGGAGGATCTTTGGAGACCCGCTTGCAACACCGTATACGTTGCTGCCGTCCGGTCGACCGTAAGCTGTTCGCAGGATATATAAGGGGGCATAGGGTGGAAGGTGGAGTACCTCCTCCAAGTTGTTCGGAGTAAAACGGACCAAAACTGACGGAGTTAACGGGAGTTAACCGTGGGGGTCCCGAAGGTAGTCCCGGGTGGTGCCGGGACGACTGGGAACGTTTTGCACCTACCACGCCCAAGGATGTCCCCAACGCCATAGGCTCTGAGAGGGAAGTGCAGAGACACTAAAAGCATGATTCCTACCGCAGGTAAGGTGTATCCGAGGTAGTGGTCGTGGGTAGCGCCCATTGGATCACTCCTGGACCACCGTACCCTGCGGAAGACACCGGAAGCCCGAGACTCGTAAATAGTAGATAGATAAACCGTTCACGGTAGCTTCCGGCGTCAAGAAGAAATCAACGCGCATGGGAAGGGTGTCATAGATAGTCTAGTTCAGCAAGGGGTCTTGACAGTTAGCCACTGGCAAGTCCCCGATGCGCAGAGGTTTTCACTCCGGCGGGCAGAATGGAAATGCGCCGCAGAAACGATATGCACATATGGTGAACGCCGACTAGAGCGGGTCGACACATACATGCCCCAAAGGGGTGTCAGGAGACGTGTCGGACCGCCCTTAGCGGAGAAGGGTGTGCTCGAACAGTTGGAGTAAACTGATGGGGGAGTTTCTGGCATAAGATAAAACTACCTGAAAGTCTATGCGAGAACTCTCCTACTCCAACAATCAATCCTCTCGAGACCTTAATTGAGTGAAGCGTCAGGCTTAACGATATTAAGTTTTACCGTCTACTTTACTCTTACATTTGTGTGAACTTTTGGCGATAAGTTTGAAGTTGTTTGGTGCGGTCGCAACCTTGGGATCCATCTTCCTAGGGGTGCCCCCGTTACAGTATATCGTTAAGCGAGCTCCTCGCTTAACTCCTCTCCTGATTAATTGTTTTTCGACCTTCGGCACTGACCTTGCGTGAATACTGGTAACCTTGTCTCGAACAAGTAGCCCAGGGTGGAAAGCGCAATGGCTAGTATCGAACGTCGACCCAGAATGGAATCCAACTCGGATTCAGACCTTGACCTTGACGAGAACTCCGCCAACACATTTCGTGCTTCGGTGTTCGCGGACGTCCGCGGTATTGAATGGGACGGTCACCAATTGCTCCTGGAGGCCGCCCCTATTCAACTACCTGATGAATGTGTTGATCTTATGATTACAGACCCTCGCGCTGCGGCGCTTTCGTTCTTCCAAGACGCCGCCCTCGTCCACAACATGCTCCCTCCTCCACCGCAAGGAGTACCCTTTAGCGAGTTCTCCCGCGAGTTCGTCGAACCTTACATCGTCCGGGAGGTATCCAAGTCGATTGAGGATGCGAAGCGGGAACTGAAGAACTGGAATGCCCAGCAGCAGCAGGTGTTCCGTAAACAGATTACTACGGCAGCGGTGGAATGGATGAAGGTACAGCAGGAGGCATACCTGCGAATGTTAAGAGACCAGAAGGCATTGAAGGATCGTATGGCAGCGCTGGAAAGGGCCTTCGCGGGAGGTTATAGTATTGATGCTGAGAATGACGTACTGATGATAGAGGCGGCGCCCCCACTCCCACTTGTCCACACGAAGCTGGAGAACTTCGGGATGGAACTGGCTATGAGAGCCCGGGATGAACAGTGGAGGGCGTACCTAAGCCCCGTGGGCATACGGATGTTGGAAAGCCTCAAGGGGGAAGGATACAGTTATACCTCGTCCTTCACAAGAGCATCAACAGGCTCGCTGTCTGTCCCCTCCTCGATCGCCCGCAGTCGTTCAGGAAGTCCGGCGATTGGACCAACCGATGGGCGTCGGGTTAAGAAAAGGACGTCCAAGCCAAAGGGTATCACAGCACCAGATACACCTGACCCTACTCCTCGGCCGACCCCTGCTCCCATTAACCCCCCTGCAACACCATCGGTTGCAACTCCCGTACCTCCTATTGCTGCCCCAAGACCCACACCTTTACCAGTTTCATTGCCCCCTCCTGATACCTTCCCTGTCGCAGCTTTCCCGCCAACAGTATCGGCTACCCCAGGGTACCGACCGCTGCGTGCGGCTTCACCTGGATTCTTTGAACAGGTCAGGCGCCAGGAAGAGCGAGCACCCATGGCTCCATCACGAGGGACTCCGATCCCCGGACCTGGGACACCCGCTCGTTCCGTTCCTTGGGCACCCGTGATTCCCTCTGCCCCCTCAAAACCAACTCTTCCCTCCATCCTCCCCACGATCACTAGTGGTGAGTCGGACAGCCAAGACGAGTACTGTCTGTCGGGCTGCAAATCGGAAGAAACCCGTATGGGGTGGATTCATTACCACACGTACGGGTGCAGGAAGGGACCACGGACCCCGGTAAGGCACCGAAGAAGACAGAAGGAGGGAGACGGACGACCAACATGTGGGTACTGTGGGTCATGGAGACACGCGGGGCCCCCAATGCAACCTTTGAGTTGTCCAGAGCTTCAGTCGTTTCTGGCGACAACTCAGGCGGCTCCGAACCCAACTCCTGAGGGTGGGCAACGACCTGTTCCACCACCGGCATCAGTACCATCAGGGGCTAACCCCCCCGAGGATGGGAATCAGGATGGCCAGGAGGAAAGGTTTGATGGGTATGATAGACCCCGCGAGACCCCAGGTGGAAATACCGGGGGTAGTGGAGGTGGAAATGGACCACCTGTCGGTGGTACTACGGGAGCAGGTGGAGATCCTGGGGACTCTGACCATGATAGCTCGGATGATGATGATGCCGATTCTCTCCCCGACTTGACCCCTTTTCTCGGCGCTCGCAAGGATGACTGGAGCGACGAGAAGAAACGACGGTGGGACCGCCGTGCTAAGAAGCTGTCAAGGGAACTACGGAGTAGGGCGGCTGCACGACCATCATCTAGACAACGGCAGAAGAAGCCGGAAAAGCTGAGCGGCATTCCGGCGTTTAAGGGAAAGGTCACCGAACTCGCCAGCTTCCTGACGCTGGTAGAGGTTAAGTTCGAGTACTTTGCTGGGTGCAGGTTGACCGATATGGACAAGGTAAACCTGGTGATCCCCCTTCTAGAAGATACTGCCCGAACATGGTATCTTGGGCTGCACTCCCACATCAATAAGGAGGCAGCCAAGCGTACCGGAGTTCCAGTTAATAACAGTAACCCGTTAAGAACGTGGAAAGGATTCCGGGAACGGCTTGAACGGAGTTTCGGCGGTGACCAAGCGGAACGAGACCGATCCCTCCTTGAGTGGCGAGACCTAGTGATGAAGCCACATCACATCGATGAGTACCTGGACAAGATAATTGACTATATGTATAAGCTTAGCTATACAGACCCTGTGCAGGTACGAGATAAGGTACGGTCGGGCATTACTCAAGAAGTGAGGAACGCGTGGGCACTGAAGGAGCCCCATCCTACCGACTTGAACGACTACCTTGATCTTCTTCGGAAGGTTGGACACACACTGGAAGACAACACCCGGTTCAGCAACCGAGTTATCCACCCTGTCCAACGGTCTCAACCAACGGACAAGAAGGAGGATAGGTCCTCAACTTCCGGAAGGTTTAAAAAGAAGGATAAAGGTTCGGGCAGACAGAACCAGCGGTCTGCCAAACCTACTAATTTCAATGCGGGGAAACAGGCAAAGCCGGGGACTTCTGAGTATGCCCTGGCGCATAAGGAAATCCCGTCGACTTTGACCGAACGTCGGAGAAAGCACAACCAGTGCACCAAGTGTGGACAAACGGGTCACTTTTGGAGAAAGTGCATCGCGACGTCCCCAGTCGTTAGTTCGTCCAAACAGGCTCGTGGGTTGAAACGGTCAGCCCCGGTAAGCGAGCCCTCAGGTACGGACAAGCGACTAAAGCGCATCGAAGCGCCACCTCCGGCTACCTCGTCAAAGATACTTGAAGTCCGACAGGCATCACCTCAGATTATGGAGGTTGATACTGACGGCTCAGAATAGGTAAGACCCCATTCTGTGAAAGGTATAACCTTAATAACCTGTATCCATAGACCCCTGCGGGATGGATGAAAAGGAGCCCCGGAAGTGGCTTCTGGGATGGGTAAGTACCCCTCTACTGCATAAACGACCCTGATGCTGACTACACCCAGGTGGTGTGGGCAGATAGATGTTGAAGGCCGTGTGCGGTGGACAGGGTGATCTCTCCTTTGTGGGTTTTCAGGTTATTTCCTTTGTTCTAGTTATTTGTATTTCTTTCAGGATTTCTTTAGTGGGACGGACAAGTCACAGGACATTATTTTCGGTTGAGGCTGGGAGAGATCTCGCTCGCGGAGACGCTCGACATTGGGGAAGCAAGGTTGCTTCACTTGGAACCGGTCCAACAGCGGACTTCTACCCACCTCGGGAAAATTTGTTATGTTAAGTACAAGCGGGATTAGTTCAGGCTGGACTTGATTGAATAAATGATACTATGATCAAGTTTACCTGAGGAGGGTTTAGTACCCGAAATCATGCTGGCGTGATAGTAAACACCCTAGCTATTGATAACACGATTCCCAATCCCTTAACGTTTGCCGACCCGTTGTGGCCGCTCTTGTGTCGAAAGGCAAGAGATCAGAATTAGTAAGCCAAGATGACTAAGTCCCTAAGACAAGTGAAGAGGCAGAAGCGTGATAACTTGCCTCGCCATACCAAGTCTATCCACCTGAGGGTAAGGCTAGACTGGAAGATTGGAGCTAGACAGGTAAGCGCTGAGGCGCTCCTGCTACTCGACAGTGGAGCTACTGGGCCAGTGCTTAGTAGCCGATGGGTTAAACAAACGCAGGCACCATGTGTCCGACGAAAGGTACATGTGCCGATAAGCGACGCAAGCGGTAATCACATTCCGGGGTCAGGTCTGCACTATACCAAATCATTGGACATGAGAATAGGCGACCACCATAACGAAATGCGCTTTGAAGTCGCGGACATGCCCGACACCAAGGTGGACGGGTACCTACCTATGTCGTGGTTGAAGGACCATAATCCCGACATAGATTGGAAAACAGGATCACTAACCTGGCGCTCAGATTTCTGCAAGGCTAATTGCCTGGCAGAGCAGGGGCGGTTAGTGTTCATGACCGATGAAGAGTTGCTAGCTGAAGACCCTAGTAATGTGTACCTGTTGGGAATTGTACAATTCTCCGATGAGGAAGGTGCTGACATTACTGTCAAGCTACTCCCTGAGTATAAGGACTACGGGGACATCTTCAGTCAAGAACGGATTGAGGCCTTGCCGGAGCACTCAAAGTATGACCACACGATCGAGTTGCTACCCGGGACTCAACCTCCGTTTGGGCCTATCTATCCGTTATCGGAAAAGGAGCTTAAGGCACTCCGGGAATATCTCAATGACATGCTGCGAACGGGGAAGCTACGGCGATCCAGTTCCTCAGCAGCAGCCCCTATCCTCTTTGTGCCAAAACCAGATGGTACATTAAGACTGGTAATAGATTACCGAGGGCTGAACAAAATCACGGTGAAGAGCAAGTACCCTCTACCGCTGATGAATGAACTGCGAGATAGGTTAGGAAAAGCCGTTGTGTTCACTAAGTTGGACTTGAAAAACGGCTACTATCTTCTGAGGATGGCAGAAGGTGAGGAATGGAAGACGGCCTTCCGGTGCAGATATGGACTGTATGAATACACGGTCATGCCGTTTGGGTTATGTAATGCCCCGGCAACTTTCCAGAGCATGATAAATGAGGTCTTTCGAGATCTCATGGATGAAGGAGTCATCGCGTATATGGATGACATCCTGATCTACTCCGAAACTATGGAAGAGCACGTCGCGATGGTAAGGCGTGTAATGGAGAAATTGCGGAAAGCTAGACTATGTGTAAGTATGAAGAAGTCCAGTTTCCACCAACGGGAGGTTGAATTCCTCGGATATAGGATCTCCGATATGGGGATCTCTATGTTGTCGGAAAAGGTGCAGACAATCAAAGACTGGGCACCTCCGACATGCGTCGTCGACGTTCAAAGCTTTATGGGCTTTGCCAACTTCTATCGTCGGTTCATAGAAGGGTTCAGCAAGATAGCGAAACCCCTCACGGACTTGACAAAGAAGGATGTCCGATGGGAATGGACACCTGCATGTGAGCAGGCCTTCAATCATTTAAAGGAAGCGTTCACGTCCAAACCTATCCTAGCACATTTTGACCCTGAACGGCCAACACGGCTAGAAACCGACGCTAGTGACTTTGCATTAGGAGCCGTTCTCTCCCAGTTATGTGAGGATGAGAGATGGCATCCGGTGGCCTACCATAGTAGGAAGTTTCACCCAGCGGAGATTAATTATGATGTCCATGACAAGGAAATGACGGCCATCGTGGCGGCGTTCAAGGAATGGGATCATTTGCTACGCTCGGTAACGGACCAGTTGGTGATCTATACGGATCATAAGAACTTGGAGTACTTCAATAGTACCAAGGTCCTTAACCGAAGGCAGCACCGCTGGGCTGAATTCCTGCAACCATTTAACTTCAAGGTGGTTTACCGAGAAGGACGGTTGAATGAGAAGGCGGATGCTTTGTCACGGCGTAGGGACTACCGCCCTGAAGGGGGGAGTGATTTTCCGCCACAGTCGTTTTTTCGCCCCGGACAATGGGTTGGGAGCCAGGAACGGGACATCTTGCGACCACAGGTGTTGCAAGTGTGCCAGGGATTTCGGCTCAAGTCTTCCTTTTTGGATCAGTTGCGGGTAGCGATAACCGAAGACCAGGAGTACTTAAGGATCCTGAAGGCAACAGCTGCAGGTGACAAAGAGGTCGACCGACATTTCACGACGGAAAAGGGCTTACTCCTGTACAAGAACAGGTGGTATGTTCCCAAGGGTCAGAATCTGAAGCAGACAATCATGAAGGCAGAACATGACTCCCGAATCGCGGGACACTTCGGGACTTACAAAACCATTGGCAGGGTGAGGGCTAACTTCTACTGGCCTAAGATGGATGAGCATATCACTGACTATGTGCGGACATGTGATGCATGCCAAAGAAATAAATCCATCAGGCACAAGAAGTTCGGGCTGCTGGAACCTATCGATGTTCCTATGCGGCCTTGGACAGCAATTTCAATGGATTTCATTGTCGCGCTGCCAGAGTCCGAAGGGTATACCAAGATCTGGGTCATAGTAGACAGATTTTCGAAAATGGCCCATTTCATACCCCTGACCACTGAGGTACCTATCAAGGAGCTTGCCTTGATATTCCTGAAGGAGGTTTGGCGCCTTCATGGACTCCCAGAGTCAATTATCTCCGACCAAGATAGCCGATTCACATCCAAGTTCTGGATGAGTCTGATGCACTTGCTGCAAGTGAAACTAAACGTTTCGACTGCATTCCACCCAGAGACTGATGGGCAAACCGAGAGGGTTAATCAGACACTGGAGCAGTACCTGCGTAGTTACTGCTCCTATCAACAGGATGACTGGGTCTCGCTGCTACCCCTTGCGGAGTATGCGTATAACACCTCAACATCAGAATCCACCAGGTTGTCACCATTTGAGATCAACTATGGGTTCAACCCACGAACAAACTGGTCGGGTGTTGTGTCTGACAACCAAGGGATACACCCAAGTAGTGAACTCTTGGTTAAGGAATGGGAAGGAACCTGGCAACAGATTCGAGAAACGATTAAACGGGCACAGGAAAGGCAGCGGAAATGGCATGACCAGAAACGGCTGCCATCCCCGGACTATGTTACCTTGGAAGATGTGGCTGCTGGGCGGGCTAAGAAAGCGGACCGCGTGATGTTGAACCGGAAGAACATCCGCACCAAGCGTCCCATGGAGAAGCTGGACCACCGGATGTTTGGCCCTTTCGTGGTCAAACGTCGGGTGGGTACCCGAGCATACGAACTCCAATTGCCCACCCGATGGAGCATCCACCCGGTTTTCAATGTCACGCTGCTGGAACCCTATCGCGAGGATCCGGAATCGGGTAGGATCAAGGAGATCCCTACCCCCGAGCTCGTGGACAATGAGCCCAGTTACGTCATCGAAGCTGTTGTGGACAGTCGCTGGTATGGTGGAACAAAGGCGAAGTTTCCGTCGCGCTTTGTCCAGTACCTGGTTTCATGGGAAGGCTATGGAGCTGAGGAGAACTCGTGGGAGCCCTATGAGATGCTAGAAGGGACAGGCTTACAGGCCATGCTAGATTTCCACCAAAGATATCCGTCCAAGCCCAGGGACCATCGGGTCTTGGGGGAATCGAGTCGTGGAAACAAAAGACGACGCTAAACGGTCCGGGACGGACCGTAGAGAAGAGGGGAGTGATGTAACGACCCAGCATACGTGAGCTATGGTAGCCGGAACCTACACCCATACAGGTAGCCCGGAGGCGAACTGGTAGGAACCGGCAGGCAAGTGAGTACTTGACCTACGGAGACCCGATGGCCCGGGCTCCGAGATGAGCAGACTTAGTGGACACAAGTATTTAGGTACATGGCTACGCCCAAGGTTGGTGTCAGCGTACTTAGGGACCTATGAAGGGCCAATACACAGCTAGGCTGGGTAACTAGAGAAAGGCCGAGTGTGTCTATCCCCGGAAGTGGGATAGATAGGGTAACAGGAGAAAATCCACTTGTCCACCGGACAAGATTACCCTACCCTCAGAACAGGGTTACCCTGCCTTGAGGCTTGGATTACCCTGTTCAAGGACCTGAGTTACCCTACCTGCCAATACGAAGTCCCTCGGGGAGTTTGGGAAAAATGACTGGAATGTTTGTCACACGAAGCCATGCATAATACTGGAATCTGGGGTTCCGGGAGATGCTATTGGGCGAGCTACGGAGCTACGAAGAAGCTGTAAATTGAAGACATTATTCCTATCATGCCCCTCCGGCCCCGCCTTGAGGCCCGGACGTCATGGGCAAACGGTTGCGTAGTTGTGTGCAGTCTAGCAAAGGAGGATCTTTGGAGACCCGCTTGCAACACCGTATACGTTGCTGCCGTCCGGTCGACCGTAAGCTGTTCGCAGGATATATAAGGGGGCATAGGGTGGAAGGTGGAGTACCTCCTCCAAGTTGTTCGGAGTAAAACGGACCAAAACTGACGGAGTTAACGGGAGTTAACCGTGGGGGTCCCGAAGGTAGTCCCGGGTGGTGCCGGGACGACTGGGAACGTTTTGCACCTACCACGCCCAAGGATGTCCCCAACGCCATAGGCTCTGAGAGGGAAGTGCAGAGACACTAAAAGCATGATTCCTACCGCAGGTAAGGTGTATCCGAGGTAGTGGTCGTGGGTAGCGCCCATTGGATCACTCCTGGACCACCGTACCCTGCGGAAGACACCGGAAGCCCGAGACTCGTAAATAGTAGATAGATAAACCGCTCACGGTAGCTTCCGGCGTCAAGAAGAAATCAACGCGCATGGGAAGGGTGTCATAGATAGTCTAGTTCAGCAAGGGGTCTTGACAGTTAGCCACTGGCAAGTCCCCGATGCGCAGAGGTTTTCACTCCGGCGGGCAGAATGGAAATGCGCCGCAGAAACGATATGCACATATGGTGAACGCCGACTAGAGCGGTTCGACACATACAAGTATACCAAGATCTGGGTCATAGTAGACAGATTTTCGAAAATGGCCCATTTCATACCCCTGACCACTGAGGTACCTATCAAGGAGCTTGCCTTGATATTCCTGAAGGAGGTTTGGCGCCTTCATGGACTGCCAGAGTCAATCATCTCCGACCGAGATAGCCGATTCACATCCAAGTTCTGGATGAGTCTGATGCACTTGCTGCAAGTGAAACTAAACGTTTCGACTGCATTCCACCCAGAGACTGATGGGCAAACCGAGAGGGTTAATCAGACACTGGAGCAGTACTTGCGTAGTTACTGTTCCTATCAACAGGATGACTGGGTCTCGCTGCTACCCCTTGCGGAGTATGCGTATAACACCTCAACATCAGAATCCACCAGGTTGTCACCATTTGAGATCAATTATGGGTTCAACCCACGGACAAACTGGTCGGGTGTTGTGTCTGACAACCAAGGGATACATCCAAGTAGTGAACTCTTGGTTAAGGAATGGGAAGGAACCTGGCAACAGATTCGAGAAACGATTAAACGGGCACAGGAAAGGCAGCGGAAATGGCATGACCAGAAACGGCTGCCATCCCCGGACTATGTTACCTTGGAAGATGTGGCTGCTGGGCGGGCTAAGAAAGCGGACCGCGTGATGTTGAACCGGAAGAACATCCGCACCAAGCGTCCCATGGAGAAGCTGGACCACCGGATGTTTGGCCCTTTCGTGGTCAAACGTCGGGTGGGTACCCGAGCATACGAACTCCAATTGCCCACCCGATGGAGCATCCACCCGGTTTTCAATGTCACGCTGCTGGAACCCTATCGCGAGGATCCGGAATCGGGTAGGATCAAGGAGATCCCTACCCCCGAGCTCGTGGACAATGAGCCCAGTTACGTCATCGAAGCTGTTGTGGACAGTCGCTGGTATGGTGGAACAAAGGCGAAGTTTCCGTCGCGCTTTGTCCAGTACCTGGTTTCATGGGAAGGCTATGGAGCTGAGGAGAACTCATGGGAGCCCTATGAGATGCTAGAAGGGACAGGCTTACAGGCCATGCTAGATTTCCACCAAAGATATCCGTCCAAGCCCAGGGACCATCGGGTCTTGGGGGAATCGAGTCGTGGAAACAAAAGACGACGCTAAACGGTCCGGGACGGACCGTAGAGAAGAGGGGAGTGATGTAACGACCCAGCATACGTGAGCTATGGCAGCCGGAACCTACACCCATACAGGTAGCTCGGAGGCGAACTGGTAGGAACCGGCAGGCAAGTGAGTACTTGACCTACGGAGACCCGATGGCCCGGGCTCCGAGATGAGCAGACTTAGTGGACACAAGTATTTAGGTACATGGCTACGCCCAAGGTTGGTGTCAGCGTACTTAGGGACCTATGAAGGGCCAATACACAGCTAGGCTGGGTAACTAGAGAAAGGCCGAGTGTGTCTATCCCCGGAAGAGGGATAGATAGGGTAACAGGAGAAAATCCACTTGTCCACCGGACAAGATTACCCTACCCTCAGAACAGGGTTACCCTGCCTTGAGGCTTGGATTACCCTGTTCAAGGACCTGAGTTACCCTACCTGCCAATACGAAGTCCCTCGGGGAGTTTGGGAAAAATGACTGGAATGTTTGTCACACGAAGCCATGCATAATACTGGAATCTGGGGTTCCGGGAGATGCTATTGGGCGAGCTACGCAGCTACGAAGAAGCTGTAAATTGAAGACATTATTCCTATCATGCCCCTCCGGCCCCGCCTTGAGGCCCGGACGTCATGGGCAAACGGTTGTGTAGTTGTGTGCAGTCTAGCAAAGGAGGATCTTTGGAGACCCGCTTGCAACACCGTATACGTTGCTGCCGTCCGGTCGACCGTAAGCTGTTCGCAGGATATATAAGGGGGCATAGGGTGGAAGGTGGAGTACCTCCTCCAAGTTGTTCGGAGTAAAACGGACCAAAACTGACGGAGTTAACGGGAGTTAACCGTGGGGGTCCCGAAGGTAGTCCCGGGTGGTGCCGGGACGACTGGGAACGTTTTGCACCTACCACGCCCAAGGATGTCCCCAACGCCATAGGCTCTGAGAGGGAAGTGCAGAGACACTAAAAGCATGATTCCTACCGCAGGTAAGGTGTATCCGAGGTAGTGGTCGTGGGTAGCGCCCATTGGATCACTCCTGGACCACCGTACCCTGCGGAAGACACCGGAAGCCCGAGACTCGTAAATAGTAGATAGATAAACCGCTCACGGTAGCTTCCGGCGTCAAGAAGAAATCAACGCGCATGGGAAGGGTGTCATAGATAGTCTAGTTCAGCAAGGGGTCTTGACAGTTAGCCACTGGCAAGTCCCCGATGCGCAGAGGTTTTCACTCCGGCGGGCAGAATGGAAATGCGCCGCAGAAACGATATGCACATATGGTGAACGCCGACTAGAGCTGGTCGACACATACATGCCCGGAGGGGGTGTCAGGAGACGTGTCGGACCGCCCTTAGCGGAGAAGGGTGTGCTCGAATAGTTGGAGTAAACTGATGGGGGAGTTTCTGGCATAAGATAAAACTACCTGAAAGTCTATGCGAGAACTCTCCTACTCCAACAATCAATCCTCTCGAGACCTTAATTGAGTGAAGCGTCAGGCTTAACGATATTAAGTTTTACCGTCTACTTTACTCTTACATCTGTGTGAACTTTTGGCGATAAGTTTGAAGTTGTTTGGTGCGGTCGCAACATTGGGATCCATCTTTCTAGGGGTGCCCCTGTTACAGTTTTAACGGGGGCACCCCTAGGAAGATGGATCCCAAGGTTGTGACCACGCCAAACAACTTCAAACTTAGCGCCAAAAGTTCACACAACTGTAAGAGTAAAGTTAACAGTAAAACTTAATATCGTTAAGTCTGATGCTCCACTCAATTAAGGTCTTGAGAGGATTGATTGTTGGAGTAGGAGGGTTCTTGTATAGACTTTCAGATAGTTTTATCTTATGCCAGAAACTCCCCTATCAGTTTACTCCAACCGTTCGAGCACCCTCTTCTGCGCTAAGGGCGGTCCAACACCTCTCCTGACACACCCTTCGGGCATGCATGTGTCGACACACTGGAGTAGGCATTCGCCTTATACGGTTATCGTTTCTGTGGCACAGTTCTATTTTGCCCGCCGCGGTGGAAGCTTCTGTGCAACAGTGCCTTGGCAGTGGCTAACAGTCAAGACACCACATAAACTAGACTCTCTGTGACACCCTTCCCATGTGCATTGATCTCTACTTGGCCCCGGATGCTACCATGAGCATTTGTCTATCTACTATTTACGGTTCTTGAGCATCCGGTGACTTCCGCAGGGTATGGTTATCTGGAAGGGGTCTAATGGGTGCTACCCATGACCACTACCTTAGACCCACCTTACGTGTGGTAGGAATCATGCTTGTAGTGTCTCTGTACGTCCCTTTTAGAGCCTATGACGTTGGGGACACTTTCGGGCTTGGTAGGTGTAGAACTCGCACGGCCATGCTGGTACCACCCGGGGCTACCTACGGGACCCCTACGGATAACCTCCGTTAACCCCATCAGTTTTGGTCCGTTTTACTCCAAACAACTTAGAGGAGGTACTCCACCTTCCGCCCTATGCTCCCTTGTATATCCTGCGAACAGCCTATGGTCGACCGGACAGCAGCGACATATAAGGTGTTGCAACCGGGTCTGCCAAGTTCCACTTTGCTAGACTGCACACAACTACGCAGCCCTTCGCTCATGACGTCCCAGCCTTAAGACGGGGCTGGAGGGGTATGATAGGAATAATGTCTCCAATTTACAGCTTCTTCGGAGCTGCGTAGCTCACCCAATAGCATCTCCCGGAACCCTAGATTCCAGTATAATGCGTGACTTCACGTGACAAACATTCTGGTCATTTTTACCGAACTCCCCAAGAGACTTCGTATTGAAAGGTAGGGTAACTCAGGACTTTCGGCAGGGTAACCCAAGCCCCATGGCAGGGTAACCTGATCTAGAGGGTAGGGTAAGCTTGTCCAGTGGACAAGATAACTTATCCCAGTTATACTGTCTATCCCATCACCGGCAATAGACATTTCTGATCTGTCTCGAGTTATCCAGCCTAGGTGAGCAACTGCCCCTTCAGAAGTCCCTAAGTATGCTGTCTCCTCTCCCAAGTGTACCCGGGTACTTAAGTACCTAGCCAGCTAATTCTGTTCCTTCTCCGAGCCTGGGCAATCAGGTCTCCGTAGGTCAAGTACTCACTTGCCTGCCGGTCTCTACCAGTTCGCCTCCAGGCTACCTGTATAGGTGTAGCTTTCAACTGACATAGCTCATGTGTACTGGGTTGTTACAGTCCGATGTGGTACTGGGAGGAGCAGAAGGGCTTTATGCCTACCAAGCCTGAAAGTGTCCCCAAAGCAATTGGCACTATAAGGGAAGTGCAGAGACACTAAAAGCATGATTACTACTACAGGTAATATGGATCCGAGTTAGTGGTCATGGGTAGCGCCCATTTGACCACTCCCGGACCACTGTATCCTGTGGAAGACACCAGAAGCCTGAGAATTGTAAATGGTAGATAGACAAATGGCTCATGGTAGCTTCCCGGGTCATGTAGAGATCAATGCACATTGGAAAGGTATCATAGATAGATCCGTTCTTCAGTTGCCTTGACTATTAGCCACTAGCAAGATACCGATACGATAAAGTTTTTCACTCAAGCAGGCAAAATGAAAATACGCCGCAGAACCATTAATCAGAAAAGGTGAAGGCCACCTGCAATGTGTGGACACCTGCAAGGACGAAGGGGGTGCTAGGAGTCATGTCGGACCACCTTTAGCAGAGAAGGGTGTGCTTGAAGAGTTGGAGTAAACTGAAGGGGTAGTTTCTGGCATAAGATAAAATTACTTGAATGTCTATGCAAGAACTCTCCTACTCCAACAATCTATCCTTACGAGACCTTAATTGAGTCAAGCCTCAGGCTTAATGATATTAACTTTTACTGTTTACTTTACTCTTACATCCATGTGAACTTTTGGCTATAAGTTTGAAGTTGTTCAGTTTGGTCACAACCTTGGGACCCATCTTCCTAGCGGTGCCCCTGTTACATATTGTATCCAACTTACTTTAGAATTCTAGAGGTTAGTCTGTAACCAACTCGAGGTGTCCTGCATTATTCTGGCCATATTCCTACTTGGAACAGATGGTCAAATTGAATAGGTAAACACTATTATAAAATGATACCTGTGTACCTGTATAAGCTATTACCACAATGACTTGGTCTTTTAGCTCTCTATAGTAGAGTTTGTAGCCAACACCTATACTCCTGACTCCACCGACCTTTCGCACTTCCTTTACTAACCATGGCTGCAAGCCCCACATGGACTTTCTGAACACTCCTATATCAACTCCAGGAGAACCACAGGCTATGAAGTTTGCCTACCATATGAGCAAAATACAAGACCACCTCTGTGCTAAGATTGCTTATGGCCAAGATCATTAGCAGGGGTATGCGAATTAAGAATGCCTGTCTGCTCTAGACTTCTGAATGTCAGATATGCTATAGCTTAATGAAAAAACTATCTGGACTCAGCAACCTTCCCAGAAACCCCAGGACAAATCTTTTGAACTGTTCTTGGTGATAGCCCAGATAGGTACCCATGCCTGCTAACCAGATCTCCCCACTTCTATCAAGCTCTATTATCTTTTCTAACCATTCTTGCTAGAGCTTCCTAACCCTGACCCTCTTCCGCCACAGGTTATACTATCCCCACTACCTGTTCAAGTTAATGTTGCTAGAGAGGAGGAATGGCAAGTGGAAAGGATTGTGAATGCAAAGATGGTTAGACGCTATCTATGATACCTGGTTCAATAGAGATAGTATAAGAAGACAACCTGCGAATCCACAGAGACTATGAATAGCTGGCTAGCAATAGAGCAGTTCTACTGCCAGTACCTGGACAGGCCAGGCCCCCTCAGAATGTACAAGCTATACGACTCAGGGGACTTTGGCATAGGAGAGGAGAGCTAGTATCATGGCCATCAAACCAGGGTATGATGGTATTGTCCTTTTGTTGCAGATCCTAGGATAGATAGTTTGGAGGTTATGGTTGCCTAGCAGTAGGGTTGGTTGTTTAGCCAGAGTTCAGTACAATGGAACCTGATGGAAAGTGATAGAAGATGGTGGCTGCAAATAAGGAGGGGTTTAGAGTAATTGGGATTTGTTAGCAGGGGATTTCCTTTTATTATATAAAGAGGTATGCACCTTAGTATTTTACTTTTCTTATATAACCTGGTAATTTCCTGTCTATACCTGTACTTAGAAATTAGATTTTTTTCTCTTGCTTGCATCACTAGAACCAATGAACCCTGACCCTAAACTCCTGAATCTTGATACAAATGCATCTTATTTGTATATGATGCAAAGTATTGCAAACCAGGACCAAGGCCATTGTATCCTGTAATGCCTCATATTTGTTAGAATGCAGGGTTGTCTTTTATAAAAAGTATACTCTGGTATTAATTTTATGTTAAGGTCTTAATTAAATAATTAAAAGCTTTGATCTAATACTATAAACTAACTTTAATATTTTGATTAAAATTCCAAATCAAATAAGCCTACACCCTAACAAATGTGAGGCATTACAGAATGCAACGTCCTTAGTCCTGGTTTGGAATGCTTCACTTTATACTTGTATCTAACACTTGTTCCGCTCAGTATGGTGTGCCCTGAACTATCTGCTCTTAAGTTCTCATAGATCCTGCCTATTACAATAATATCATTATAGTCCACTTCTACTTCATCTTCTCCTCCCGCTCCGCTTACCAAAATATCAGAACCTGTATGTCCAATCCCTCTATATTCACTATAGATCCATTTCTCATCATTTTCGAAATCATGTCAATAGTTATACAATACAATATATACCGTTATCCAACAAAGAACATGCCAGTAATACCCTTCTATGTGAATATAAACCGGCATTCGTTGTAATGATTCCTATCTATGTTTCCATAATGCAATGCATGGGCAACAGTAACTCTAGCCTCTACCAATTGATGGTTAACCTCTATATATCCTCATATTTCCTGACCTGCTATCTGTTCTTTATATGTAGTCATATAGTCTATCATTATTCAGTAGGCCTTATGTACAAGAATGTACTCATCACATGTTGAAAAAAATGAATTAGGTTATTTGAAAAATGTAGTCATACTAAATGCAGTTGTATCACCAACTGATACTAGATAGCCTACTAGTTTATAGATATATCTCCTTTTACTATTACAAATTGCTTGTATACTTAATCCATACTACTTTTTGCAATTAAAATAGGTCTCACTATTCTAGACTGTACTGGGCTGTAGTATAATATCCATTCTATCAAGAAATCCAACATAATCAGCAAATCCACTTCTCTTCTCCACCAGTTTTCTCATCTTCCTAAACCCCACCTGATAGGTGAACCAGTTAGGTCAGGCAATAAAGTATGATACAAGCCAAACTAAAACCCCAATGCAATTATTATAGTAGAGCTGAGTTTTCCCTTTGCCTATTCCTAACTGTGCTGCTCCATGAATAACTAATATGCCAGCAGATCCTGCAAAATATAGTGTAGTAGCAAACAATATTTCAACATGTACTTGATAATATTGAAAGTAGTTGGTAAATATTGAATCTTCTTGAAGTAGTATAATAAGAGCTTGAAATGATTCGAGATTTATATGAAAAAAAACTTGAAATCGCTCTTCCAACATTGTTTATATCTATGACATATCAGTTACTTTATTGTTTCACTTTTTTAAGTTTCAATTCTTATTTATTATAATTATTCTTTCTAATTAATACTTTTCACTAGAATTAACGTACATAATTTGTGAAAGGATACCGACTTCAAACAATTGATATCCAGGCAGCCAGGTACCAAATTTTTGATCCAACAATCTATAACACTATAATTTCTAATCCTATTGCATTATCCTGTCCACCCTTCTCTTTCAGAAGGTGATTTGTTATATCGTGATCTGGATTTAACAGACTCAAGTTTACTGATCCCCTGTCCAGGAACCCCAACCTAGCCTCAGGATTATTGGACAGACAGCAGGAAGATTGACTAGATCATTTGGAAGACAGAGGTAATAGAATTTATTGAAATATTTCAATATCATTTTCATCAAATATAGTTTCAACAAGGTCACAGAATATCCATATATCCTGAAGCTGTAAAGTGAGATAGACGTTTGCTGAGGTATGAGGCATCTTGACGGATTTTTATTACAAGAGTCCCTACTCATGTTTTACATGCATCATACCTCTCTTCTTAACTATTACCAAAACCTGTTATGGACCTCCTAACATTGGTCTCTACTTCCAGGTATGGTATCCATATGGTAAACTCATATTCAGGTGGACCAACCTCTTTTCTTTAAGCCAAGCTTACATTACTAGCTCTAGTACGCTAAGAAATCTGAACTTTTGCAACTTTGAAAGCCCCTAGTACAAGTACAGTACTGTACCATCATGATGTATCCTACGCCTACCCTTCGGATACTACCTTTAACTAATAAATAACCCAGTATCCGAACTTTTTTGCATTGCAACAAATTCGTATACTATAGTCTGCCTGTTTATCTCTCAGCTGGCTTGGGTAACCCAGAACAAGGGGAAACAGTGAGCAAGGATGAAAATAAGGAAGCCTCCTGATACTTTGCCAATTTCTGCAACAGCCCTTGATGAACTAAGCCTGGACATAAATGGTCGTGGTGTCCCCTGGGTTCCTTGTGTGGTCAACGTGCAAAACGTGCCGCTCTGATGTGTCCATACAAATACACAGAAATCTTTCTACACAATTTTTTAAATTCTTCTCTTGTATCTATAAATGGCTAAAGGGGAGGAAATTCTTGGAGGGGGGTTTCGCTTTTTGGACGGTCTATCCTCCTAGTCGGTTGTATTAGACGAGATTTGTGGCCAACTGTATTGAATGGAAAGGGTTGTCCCGTCTGCAATGATGGTATTGCCCTGTCGGTTCTTTTGGTGTGGGGGTACTGTATCATACTGTACAGTCGTGTCCGTTAAATAATTACACCCCCAGGCAACAACCATGACAACCACAATCAACTAATTCAACCACAAAAAAAAAAAAGATACAAATTCAATTAAGAAATAGATGAAAGTAAATATCATAAGCTCCAAAGAAATCCTGCTACCATTTTGTGTGACCCCCATCTGCATCCAAAACAGCCTGAATTCTCTCAGGCATCCTCTCTATCCAAGCATCCAATGTCCCTTGGGGAATTAAATCCCACTCCTCCTTTGCTGCCTGAAATAATTCAGCAGCACTATGAGGCCTTCTCTCCAGTCTGGAGAATCGCTTGGTAAGGGCTCTTTTGAGTAGAGCCCAGGTGTTCTCAATAGGATTGAGATCTGGTGAGTTGGGTGGCCAAGGAAGTTTTTTGTAACCACAGTCTGCCTCCAATTTTCGATTTTCCTCACCACCATGCCAGGAGGCATTGTCTGCAGCTAGGTAGATGTTGTCAGAAGGTCTATCCAGACCTTCTATAAAAGGGATGAGGTATGGCTGGTGGATTTCAGTTGCATATTGGTGGGAATTGAGGCCAAGTCTGTCTCTTTTGCTGGTCCTTTCCTCCTCCCCCCTCTTTCTCACAAGAATTAACTCAGTCCTGCCACCCTTCATGATTGCAGCATACACCCCAATACTAGTCCTCCCAGACTTAAAGCTAGGCTTTAAGTTTTTTTCTTCCAACTCTTCACCAGCTCTTACTCTGACCCTCCTCCCAGCCAGATTTGGATCATAAATAATAGTGGCTTCATCAACAAAGACAACCCAATTCCATGCCCCTTTCCAGTTCTTCCTTCTCCTAGCAAACTCCTTTCTCTTCTCCTTTTGTCCTTTCCTCCAAAAAGGCTTTTTCCTAGGTATCAGAAGCCTGAAACCAGCTTCAGATATGATCTTATCTATAGTGGTTCTGCCAAGGCCAATATTCGCTTTTTGGGTAATGTCGCGTAATGCTAAATGAGGCTCAGCATCAATAATTGCCTCTACCGCTCTTCTTTTGGTGTCCGTAATCTTGGTGGGTCGGCCTTTCTTGGAAGCATAATGGGTGTTTCCCCCTCTTGAATTGGCTCTTTGGACAACCTTGGCAACAGTCTCCTTGCAGACCCCAATAGCCTTAGCTATTTTATTATAACCCATATTGGTATGCTTATGCAGGGCGTAGATTTGCTGATTCCTGTCTTCTTTTTCTCTTCGGGTATGTGGTGGTACCATGGTGGGTGATGAGGTGGGGGAGAGGTGTCGTTGCACCGTTGCCGGGCAGGGGTGTAATTATTTAACGGACACGACTGTACAGGACTCAATTGGTCCACCGAGTTGCAGCCCCTGTATTGGCCCCAATACTGGACACCGTAAGCGTTTGCTAAACTGCAGCGGTTGGTTAAACTTCCAGTAGATCCGGGGGTAGTTAATTCTGCCCTGCAATACTAATTCAATATATTCGGCACTAACATGGGCAACGCAACTGGAGACTTGGCGCAGGAGGAAAGCCATTCGTTCTGCTCTGCCCAAAGTTTTTCTGCCATTATGCCCGCCAAAAACGCGGCTCGGGCTTGATCGTCATGAGGGCCAATTGGTCGATGGCAGCCACCCTTTTGCGAGAGGTATTTTGCAAGGTGTGGCTAGGGATGGCTTGTCCCTGCAGGAAGACTGGTGGCAAGCAGATCCACTTGCCAATATACAGCACCTGCGTGGCTCTGCGTGAACCCAAAAACAGAGCGGTGAGTTAATGGCGGTCGCAGATAGTTTTTATAAGGCCGTGGAAATTGTTTTCAAATTTTTACTGAGAGCCATGTAATATCCAGGTAACTTACTTCAGGTGGGTTAGGGTCAAATACGTCTGTTTTCCCACACGATGGAATCAACACTTTCCAGCTTGTGCTGCACCCGTAGCTCGACCGGCGCCAAGGACCGTAGTTTGTCTCCTAAGCGCAGCGCGAACGCTAGCCGGCGACTCGTTCCATTGCAAAGCAAGAGTTGTGGCAAGTAAGTTAAATATGCCGTCCGGTATGATACTTGCTTCCAAATGCACCCAGCAGGAGAAATCTGATCGTCGCTAAAAGAATAAGACTAGGGTGGCAAGTCTACCCGAATACTCGAGTAATGGTTGGCATATGGCTGTGCTGATTACGGCTGAGCCTGCAGCCGCTGCAGTTGTGTGTAACCATAGCCGTTTTGCAGACCCCACTCATAGAGAACTTAACAAACAGCGCTCTCAAAGAATCCCCTCGAGTTGCTATATTGCACCACACTTGTTGATCCACGGTCGAAAAGCATAACTCGAAAGTGTCCAAAGCCTCAAGGCCCACCCACCTCAAAGTCAAGTGAGTACCAGTTTCGATTCATTCACCTCCGAAAAATAGTGAGCTAGCATAGCCACACTTTTGCACTTCCCCTCTTGATCCCTCAAGATTCTCAAGGAAAGAAATGATGGAGCCCTTCTCCATGGCTGCCAGGGCTTTGGCTGTCACTCAACTTAGCATGAAGGTTGGCAAACTTTGCTATCAGTACTACAGCATGGTCCAGGAATGCCAACACGATTTCAAGAAACAGGGGGATGAGATCGTGGATATACGGAAACAAATGGAGGAAATTTAAAGCCTTGCGGAGAACAATCCGCAATACCCTGAGCTCCTGCGATGGGCGGAAAATACATGTTTGCAGGATTATACCACTGCCCTAGAGGGGCTGAAGGACAAGTTAGACATCTCGGGATAGAGGAAAAAAGTTGAGAAAATTGATTTGAACTTTGCGTAAACCCAAAATGAAGGATTACTTGGGCTTGGTCACAGAGCAGAGATTGAAACTTCAACTGTTGTTAAATACTGCCACAACGTAGGTTATTTATTCTTCAATACCCAAAGGATCCAACCTCCACGCTCCTCTTCCGTTTGGGTGGCAAGGTTAACTGGTTGTCCGGGAAGTCGGTAACAGAAATATTGCGAAAACTGGATGGTACTTGGTCACATTAACTCTAACCCTACAGCTTGTTTCCTGTGCAAATATTGGTTGTTCCAAAATCCTAGAGAAGGAATTATGGAAAGTACTGAAGTGGGTTAACGTTGTTGATCCTGGCACGAATTATGCATCGGCCCTAGCAGTTCGTCGGCCCGGTATGGGGGATTGGCTACGTAAAGGATCAGGGTACATTGATTGGAAGGGATCGAAGGGGGGATTCTCTGGCTTCCTGGAATGCATAGGTGCATGAACAAAGAGAATCTTATGTTTTGAGAAATGCATTTAACATTTGTGTTTTGTAGCCGGATGTGGGAAGACTGTCCTAAGGTGCAAACTTAACTGAGTGTCCAGTTCCACAAGGTGATTTCCTGATTGCTAACTCACTTTTGGAGCACTACTGTTATCAAAGATGTCGAACCTCTCTGCAGCATGAGCCAGGGTCATGCATTGGCCTATTTCCACTTCACATTTAGTGACCCAGCGAAGCAGAACTTGCTCAATATGGTTCTATTCATCATTGGTCAACTAGGGCAAGGCCTTTCAGACCAGAGTTTGCCCGAGGACATCATAAACCTGTATCATAACTCCTGCATCATTGGACAACAGCCAGATATCAAAGCACTGCAGGCTGCATTTTCGCGGATAATTAAGCATTACAAAAAGGTGTTTGTCGTTTTAGATGCCTCAGATGAATTTCCAAAATCTACAGCAGGAGGTCTCCTATCTTGGATCGAGTGGCTTAGCATAGATCAAGATGCAGGATCACTTTCGATACTTATCACTGGTCATCCCGAGGCTGATATAGGGAGACCTCTGGAAGCACCTAAAACTTTTTCAATATCGTTACAATCCCAGAATGTTGATCTAGATATTTGTTCATATATCCAGAACTCACGGAATGGCAAGGATGGCTTGGAGAGGTTTACTGTGCAAACTAAAAGTGAAACCGAGGATACACTAGTTTCTTGTTTGGAAGGAGTGTAGGTTATACTCAACCCTTAGTTTTTTAATCTATACTAATACGAGGTTGAATATGTAAAGGTTCCGCCAGGTGGCCTGTCTTTTACGAATTCTAGAGGACTTGTAACCGGTACGGGTTACTAGGGTTTTATGTTTGGTTTCACAGTATTGTTTGATACTTGTATTGTTTCTTGCGCTATCAGTTGATACACACAATGTTTTATGTTTGGTTTCACAGTATCATTTGATACTTGTAGTGTTTCGTGTGCTATCGGTTGATACACACATTGTTTTATGTTTGGTTTCACAGTATCGTTTAATACTTGTATTGTTTTGTGTGCTATCAGTTGATACACACAATGTTTTATCTTTGGTTTCACAGTATCGTTTGATGCTTGTATTGTTTCGTGTGCTATCGGTTGATACACACAATGTTTTGCAATATCGCTCATACTGGAGATAAGCGATATGCTGTATTTAAAGACCGCTGATTCCCGCGATGGAAACAGCAGACTTCGACAGACAGTATTCTTAAATATACTTGGTTGAACGGTTAC
>PYWC01000023.1:224379-329175 GCA_003182015.1 Tuber magnatum | reverse complement strand
TACTCACACTGTTACGTGGATCATTGCCCATATCATCAAACTGAGATCAAATTTACAAACAACCATCCTAGACGACGGGGTAAATCGACCCCTTACCCATCTAGTGATAGACCAAGCCCCACGAGTACGGAAATCGACCCAAGCCCTCCGGAGTCTCCCGAAATGAATGACTGGCAATGGCAAGAAACCACTGGCGAAAGACTGATGAGTGCAGGAGAAGGACCGTCCACCCTTGCCCAGCCAACGCCTAGGTCGTATGCAATTCCGGCACCGCTAAACCCGGAGGCCCCAGCATTCCTGATGCCGGAGCCAGAACCAATAGAAAAGCTTACGACCGAGACAATAGCGGTATTCCGAATGCCAGGACCTGATAGCCCAACACCCATTAGGCGAGCGGAAAGGCTAGAAAGTCTTATCAATGAGACAACAGTCTCGGTAATGCCCCCGACAAGAACAGAATACCGGCACAGGCTTTACGATATCTTAGAAGATAACGAAGAGGACGACCTACCTGAGACAACCAGGCAATAGCGAAAAGGAAGAACACTCCATCCAACAGCCTTACGATGTCAAACTATGAGCAAGTACCGCGGAGACTGCGCCATCAGCTAATGGGACTGTTGGTGAACCGTAATATTATCCCTAGACGATACCTTACACACCGACTATTCATACATATCTGCAACAAATGCTTTGAAATAACAACAGAATCTATGGGACGAATGTGGGGAGAATCAGTGTCAGATATTGTGCGTTTCGGTAGCGGGTGCTACCTGAGCACAGAAAAATGTGATGATTGCATGGAGACGGAAGAAACCGAAATTAAGCGGCAACCCCCTTCCTATGAAGACCTAAGCGAGGCCAACACCTAAGCGAGGTCACCACTGAACATAAATACCACCCACCAGCCCCTAAACCATTGAAGAAAACAAACCACCCTACCTGACCTCCAAACCTTTAACCCCCTTACAAAATCCTCACCATATTACAAATTTACCCGTACACAAGAAAGAAAAGCCAAAAATTATGTCAAACTACGCAGAAGTCAGCATCAAGGGACGAGACCTCATTTTGGGGTACCCACTTTACCGAGAAATCATTCCAGAATACGGATACTGGAAGATATTCTACATCGATCACTGTGAGGATTGTGGACGGATCGATGTCGAGACGGAGGAATGAAAGGACCGGATAGTCCGGAACTTTGTGGACCTGCCCCATTACTGGGAGTCTGGTTGCTTTGTGCGTGGAGCGCCATGCGGGGAGTGCTTGGAGAAATGGTTGGAGGGTGCGGAGTACATGTTGCAGGACGACTTGGGATTGCTGCACGATAGTGATGACGATGGGGATGGATCCTATCCGGAGAATAGCGGGACTACCGGCCGGTAGGAGAGCATTGGGATTTCCTTGAATGTTTTTGTTTGTTTGTGAAATTGTTATTTTATTTCGGGAGTGTAACCGGTACGGGTTACTAGGGTTTTATGTTTGGTTTCACAGTATCGTTTGATACTTGTATTGTTTCGTGTACTATCAGTTGATACACACAATGTTTTATGTTTGGTTTCACAGTATCGTTTGATACTTGTATTGTTTCGTGTGCTATCGGTTGATACACACAATGTTTTGCAATATCGCTCTTACTGGAGTTAAGTTATATGTTGTATTTAAAGACCGCTGATTCCCACGATGGAAACAGCAGACTTCGACAGACAGTATTCTTAAATATACTTGGTTGAACGGTTACTTCTTTGATCTTCTACTACACCCCGTTCGAAGCCTCCTTTAGCCAGCAGCGCTCACTTCGTGTTGATCACGAAGCCATCTGCTCCTATCATACCACTACGTGACTAGGGCCTGGCCCGAACACATTACAGGACTGCATAATGCCAAACAATGTGAGAGCTGCCTTAAAGGAACTACCAAAAGACTTAGATTCTATCAACCTGAGGATCTTGGACAGCATTCCCAAGATCCAGAGGAAATACATCCCACGAGCGATATATTGGCTCACATTTTCAGGAAAACCATTGACCTTGAGCTGGCTTGCAGAGGATGTTGTTATCGAATATGATGTCAACAAGTGCAGGAATGATGTGGAAAAGATTTTTTCGATATGACTTCCCTCATTAGCATCTGCACCATCCTTATTTCCTTTGACGATGCTAGGCATAATGGATCTGCCTCCAAACACAATTGTGGATTACGACTTGCACATTTCTCAGTAAGGGGATATTGCATATCTAGCCGAGCGGCTGAGGGCCCCTGTACATACTATCGTATTTCCAATGATCAAGGGAATCTACGGATGGGCCAGGATTGTCTTAGTCAAATACTATAACATAGTGCACAAGGAAGTGTATCTGCACCCAAAATCCAGAAGATGTCATTTTTGTATCATAGCCCTTGCTGTTAATTCCAGTATACTAAAGCTGCAGAAAGTACAGCACCTGCTCCCTTCTGTAATGCTGTATTGATGGTCCTCAATCTTGGCCAAGACTAGCTAGACACATGTGACACGGATGACCTATTACAAGAGCCCACTTCCGCGAATTATCCATCTGCGATCTACTATGCTTCCTGGCTAAATTTGGTAGCTGCCTGTAAACTTCTAGCTGGTAAAAAACAAGGTTGTGGGAAACGTGAATGACCAGGATGTCAATTATGGCAATGCACTACAAGCAGCTACAGTACGGGGTGACAAATCTATTGTACCGCTTCTGCTCGAGCATGGGGCAGATGTGAATGCTCAGGGCGGAAAATTTGGCAATACACTACCAGCGGCAGCATCGGAGGAGAAAGGATTAGTTGTGCAGCTTCTCCACTAGCATGGGGCAGAGGTGAATGCTCAGGGTGGCTATTTTGGCAATAGACTACTAGCAGCTGCATGGCAGGTGAACAAATCAGTTGTCCAACTTCTCCTCCAGTGTGGGGCAGAGGTGAATGCTCAGGGTAACCTTTGTGTCAATGCACTACGAGCAGCTACATGGTGGGAGAATGAATCAGTTGTTCAGCTTCTCCTCGACTGTGGGGCAGGGGTGAATGCTCAGGGTGCCTGTCTTGGGAATGCACTACAAGCAGCTGCATGGCATGGGAATGAATCGGTTGGCCCACTTCTCCTTGCGGGTGGGGCCGAGGTGAATGGCCAGGGTGGCTCTCTTGGCAATGCACTACAATCAGCTACATAGCAGGGGACCGAATTGGTTGTCCAGCTTCTCCACAAGCATGGGGCAGAGGTAAATACTCAGGGTAGCAGTTATGGCAATGCACTACAAGCAGCTACAGTACGGGGTGATGAATCTTTTGTACAGCCTCTGCTCGAGGGTGGGGCAGATGTGAATGCCTAGGGCGGCGAATGTGGCAATGTACCATAAGGGACAGCATCAGAGGAGAAGGAATCGGTTGTGCATCTTCTCTTCGAGTGTTGGGTAGAGTTGAATGCTCGTGGTGGCGAATATGGCAATGTTCTACAAGCAGCTGCATGGCAGGGGACCAAATCGGTTGCCTGGCTTCTCCTCGTGCATGGGGCAGCAGTGAATGCTCAGGGTGGCCATTTTGGCAATCCACTACAAGCAGCTGCATGGCAGGGGAAAGAATCAGTTCTCCAGCTTCTCCTCGAGCGTGGGGCACAGGTGAATGCCCCGGGTGCCTTTTACAGCAATGTACTACAAGTAGCAGCGTCGGAGGGGAAGCAATCAGTTGTCCAACTTCTCCTCAAGCATGGGGCAGACCTGAATGCTCTTGGTGGCGAATGTGGCAATGCACTACCAGCAGCCAAAACATGGGGGTATCTATCAATTGTGCAGCTACTTCTGAAACATGGGGCTTCCAGGAATATCTGAATTTCGCCAATGCACTGAAGGAATAGTGTAGGTAGCCATGAGGTTGTTGATTGTCCAATCACTGTAGAAGCAGAATATCATATGGAAGCCAATTCTTCAGTTATCCCATTCCTACCCCATTACACAGTGATCTCTCATTTATGCCAGTGTTCTAAATGCCCTCATTCAAGACCTGAGCCCCCATCATCATACCTACCCATACCATAACTGGGACTCCAGCACTCTCATCATATCCAGCACTCATCCTCAACCAACAACTGCCCTTATTCAAAATGATATGTGTTCTGCTGTCACTGGAACAAATTGTTCGCAAGGTTCCAGGAAACCTCAGTTTTCCTTACGATCACATTACTCACACCTACAAACCCAAATTGACCATCACTACCCTCTGTGCCGATCCGACCCTGAACTGCCTCTGCCACCCGGCCCCTCTTATATACAAACTCATTCGGACACCCGGAGAACATCCTCCCTCATCAGTATGTTGCGGAAGCTGTTGCCCCTGTTTAGATGTTCTAATTTGCCTTATCACACTCAGGCTTCTCTTTTCCCCATCGCCCCTGCCTTTTTCTGTCCTTTATCATCTTCAATCCGAGTATCGCATATCTCATATATCCCGCAATATGTAGTCTAGGGTTAGGGTTCTGTCTATACCTATTATCCATCTATTATTAATTTGTCAGCAAACCTGCGGATGGATAGAGCCAGAGTATTGATCTGGCCGTTGAAGTAATGTGTGAATGGAACTCGCGCAATATGGTAGTATCAAGTTGCCTACCCATATCTTGGTTTCCTGATTGGATTTGGACTCGGTGTATGCTAAATCTGGGGCTCACCGCCCTGGTTTTCTCTTCCACCTTTTCGTACACCCTACACTATCTCATTTTCTTTCTTCCTCTATGCCGCGTGAAGCCATACTTCCCGATTCGTGCAGGGGGTTGCGTAGGAAAAAGTGCATTCGCCCATCTTTAGGAATGGCTTGTTTGTGGACTTGTATTCCCTACTCTTCACTGCCTTTTTTCCTAATGTATCACCATATCAATACTGGATTGAACGGTAGCCCTTGGTGTTTGCCCCCAGAGTCTAACAGTATATGGGGCTTTCAGTCACGGGGCCAAGCTCCCTCCTGCATGAATTCTTCTGGAGTATGCGTCGCAATGGGTCTACCCGAGCCCGAAATGAGCGGACTGGACCGGACCCGACCTAATCTAAAGAACTGTAACCCGGCTTACTCCAAAAAACGGGCTGGGGTAGGTTGTGGAATCAAGTGGGACAGATACCGTGTACTTGAAGCGAATTAGATAGAGGATAGTCCCTTATTGTATGCCCTAGTGAAAATGTCAGCAATGAGGATTAATGCGACATAATTGATATCCCAGGAAGGAGTGGAGGGAATTTAATCTCATTTGTTACCTTATATATTTTATATCTCCAGCACTGTTCCCTCACCTCCTTTGCTTCAGGTGCTTCTGCCGCCTCCGTAGGCTATTGAGTTGACTGTGGGGCATGCTCTATGGGTTTTGATTATGATAGTTTCTCCAGCTGAATGGCACGATGGCGTGTTCAGTGGATCTCTCGATCTCGGGCGCCACGAAATCTATTGTGCTTTGGTGAAGAGCGGATACACCTCCGGAAACTCTCCATCATAATATTGAGGCTGTGGTAATCTTGAATTGCTTAGCTTCTAGATTGGGGACTTTCTTGGCATTTGAAATAATTAACTTTGACTTGATTCATGTACCTATCTATGTAATCGGTGTTTGCGGTGTCCTTATCGTCAAATTGGTAAATCTGAATATTCGTACCAGAGATTAAGGCTCGTAGTTTAAATAGTGGGCCCGCTTACTCCCTGCCAGTGTCATAGGAAAGGTGCTAGTTGTATTTGATATATTAGACAACTCGAGAACTGAATTCCCACCATCTATCTATCTGAGCGCCGTTTGCCAGGAATGGGACTAGCACTGGTTGAAGCATGAAAGCAAGTGGGGTTTCTAGAGCACCAGATGGAAGGAGCTTTGTTGTGGACCCATTTCCGGATACTGAACTTGGAAAAACCTGGGCGCGAATGATAGTACTGATATGTAGCAGTTCATCGTTGATAACCTCGCTTATAAGTAATTAGTGAGCAACGCTACAGAATGGCGATCTGTGCTGTTTTATTCTGTTCACCATTTCTGGCGGACAACTAGTTCCCAAAGTCTATTGGAAGGGCTTGCTTCAGGCAAAGATCAACACTGCGCGGAGTGCGGGCATCCCAACCGATACCTCAAGCACCTAACAAACCCAACAAACTCCACAAAGTCGGTGCTGGCCTCCTGGGCATAATCGCAGTGGGATCTATGTTTCGAGCCCAAGAGAATCGAAAAATATACTTTCCGGTAAATGAATGACAATGGAATGAATGTAAATTAGGACAGATTCTGGCAGAGGCCACATGTAAGCTTCGACTCGAACCGCCGAGTTGGAATATCACCCATTACGAGATCTTTCGTATACTGAAGAATAAACCCTATTACTCTAGTCCACGTAGTCTAGAGCCTCCGGCTTTGTTTGTCACGATCCGTTTCCTTATCCGACTAGACAGCGGAATATATGGATTCCTCCTGTGATACTTGGGATCTTCTCTCAGGAGCTCCATCTATTCTATAAACCGCGCGCACAATTCCAGATTTCGAGGTCTATGGGTCTGGTGGCAGGGGGTTCACGAAACTCAATTTATCCCACGAGTACCAATCCCGCATATAACTACCGCAATGTAGCTAAAAATCCCTAACGACGGTGCTAGCAGAATGGAAGAAAAGCCCAATAAATCACTACCAAAGTGCCCAGGCGCTAGTCCGACAAATTCCGATCCGTGACTATGCTGTTTCCCACCTTGGAAATTAAGAATCAAACAAAACAACCTGAATCCAAATCACCTATCTCTAGACGGCCACCGAGCACTCACCGGAAGTAGCCGATCGGGGTAGGTTGGGCCTTCGACACCCATAGCCACAAATCTCCCATAAAAACCCCCCAAAACTTCCAGTTGGATTTCGTCAAGAATTTACCCTTAGGAATCGCCCCCGAGAGTTACCCAACATTACTCCACTTAGATTCTGACTGTTCATACGAACAATTTAACCCATCTAAAGAATTAGCACCCCGCCATTTCCCACCCAAACTAGCCGGTGCTAGTTCTGTGCATGCTGAGCGTAATAACCTCGTGAAGCTCCGCCTTCCAACCAAACCACTCCTCCCGGTCATTTGTACAGTGCAAATGGCATCTCCACCATATCCAAATTATACGCCAACAGTACCGGACAACCCAAAACTATTTCTCCGGTAGTGTTGTTTGGGCCTGAGACGCAATGGCATGATGGTGTGGCGATATACTTCGTCAGACAAACACGCAGGGCGTGCTATTCTTACTAAGCATTAGCTCAAGCAGGTGTAGTGACGGGCAGTGATAGATATGCGGTGAGCAGCAGAGAAAGAAACCTTATGTCCAACATGGGTTTCGGTACATATGTTTCAACTAATGCCACCTCTCCCTGCTTGGTGTTCCGAGACCCGCGCTGTGCGGGGCGCAGTGCCTAGATTTTGGCCATAGGGGATAGCGGGGTGCGGCTGGGAGTGTACGTCGGCTTTTCACCAATGTTGGCAACCTTGCTCTGTACTGTGCGCAGTAAGGCCGCTACCGGTTCGGGGATTTGTGGGACGGGCGGCCGACTCTGTCCGACTATTTTTCGCAGTTATCCATATCCTAGGTTGCCAAATCGAAGCCTGTAGTGATTCTGGAGAAGGGGTTTTTCTGTGGAGAATCGGCCGTGATGTGGATCAATATCATGAACCCTACTCCTGTATACTGATTTTATTACCAGATCCGATCCCAAAACCTCTGCGGGAAAAGAACTCTGGTTCCTGTGCTCGATACTGGTGACATCTCCAGTAGTAATGCAATGATACCTTCTATTTTGTATTCATTTTAATCTCGCGGGAGAGCCTAAGGGAATAGGCAGAAAAGGTGCGGTGGGTGGAGGGAAACTCTCACGGTCTTGTTACCACTAGTCAATCATTACAGTGGATATGTGGTTAGATAATTCTGTCACTTTTTGTTCCCTTCGTGCATGTGATGAACATTTCACTGATCCTGACCTGCCACCACTAATACCACTGGCCATCTTCCATGTTTCCTACCTCCGCTATCCCTTCCATCTCAACAGCTCCCCTTTGTAACGTATGCTTGTCCGCTTCTCATCCTTCCTAATATTCCCTCCTGACCTCTACCTGGCCTTCCCACTCACGCCTTCAAGTACAGTACAGTAGTTCGTGCTAGCACGGCAGGCTCGGGAGCAGGTGTCAAGGAGAGCAATGTCGTTTAAATTTATTGTAAATAGTAAGGCGTAGAGGGGTCTATATCTCACACTTCTATCGATCCGGTCTATTCCCCCTCCTCGTACTTCCACCCCCCTTCCCCGCACCACTAGAGACATATCCACTACAGGTTCGCCCCAAATCCCCGGCGGTGAAGCGTACGAACCAAATTATATGGAAGCAGGGGTGTGGCTCAGTCGAATATTAACACTCCTTGCCTATTGCTATCCTACACAACGGAAATCTAAACAATCTGTCAGGTCAGGTAAAGCGAGAATCCCGTGATGCCAGCTGGTGCTTGGGTGTGGAGGGAGTTCGGGGGTCATGTGCTTCGTTTAGGAACGTGAGACATCTGGTCCTGCGAGACCCGGGACATCATGGAGTAGCGCGGCATGACTGCAGTAGACGACCGGGCGCCTCTCATACAGGGGGAGCAGTCGCGATAGCTAGATGGAATTTCCACCCTGGCTGGGCCTTGCGGCGAATAACTGACAGAATTAGAGGTCCAAAGAAAATGGTAAGAGTAATGCTACAAATAGACAGTCTCTAGCTTAGCAAAGACGACAGTCTCTCAAGAGTTAATGGGGAAATAATGTAGCGAACCTTGAGATGGACTAAAGGAAAGCAACGGAAAAGCGATTACCTGCATGGAAACCGCCGAATCCTTTCTCTTCGTGGATCGCAAGCAGGTCTCATAGAGGAGGATGTGTTTTTGCGTGTATGGCGAGGGACCTTAAGGCCTATCCGCGGATGTGCCACAGAAAGAGGGCCAGTCTAACCTCCTAGCGATTAGTGCAGTAGTGTGGGAGGTAGGCTGTGGGAAACAAGGGAATGGGGGAGGGGAAAAAAGTTCTAAGTTCCATCCAGAGTTCCGAATGGGCTAACACCCATCCCCACTCCAGGGCCGGACGGGCTGTGAACTAGAGTCACTCCCCACCGCACACAAATTGCACTGGAGCACCGGGCCGCCCTATAGACCTTGTACTGTAGGGGATGACACGCGCGACATACATCATCACCCGCTAGGTTCCCGGCCGCCCCTAGTTGGTATTCTCGGTATGATCGGGGAAGCGGGTGACGGTGTCCGCACCCAAGTCGTGGTGTTTGACACAGAAAAGACGAGCAGTGGAATGGAATTGGAACAGACATGGGACGTACCGTAATATCAATGCAGGTGAAAGTAGAAACGGATAACTGGATTGGCGGATTGCGTGCTTGATTACCTAAATAGACTGGGGTAAGTATGTGACCCCCCCCCCAGGAGCTCTTTTACTTCGGTGGAGAGCCGAATGCACCCTCATTCGCCGGCACCGGAGTGGCGGACGGGGTGCAGCAGTTAACCGAGGCCTGCTTACTGCGAACTTACCGGAAAGGCGGGAAAGCCGAACGGGGGTATCAAGCGGTCGGTGGTAGAATGCGAAGGGAGAGGTGGGGGCGAAATATGTCAGGCCGGAAAGCTAAGCGCAGAAGGGAAGACTGTTAGCCCGATACAATATGAACCGAAGAGATAGCAGGTCAACCGGGGTATTGAAAGACAAGGGCCTGGTGAAATGTGAGCCATAAGGGGGAAGGGTCGGGCCAGAAAGTGGTGATAGGCTCCCCGCACGGCTAGGGCGTATCGCAGTGCGTTTGAAACCAAAAGCAGAAATAGTGTCCAACCTTGGTTGAAATGTTGGAACCGGGGCGAGCGTGGGCGCAAGAGGGAAGTGGATTGTGGTATCATGGCCATTGTGGCGGCCTTCACGGATGCCGTCAGTGCTAAAGCTTTGGTGAGTTTTCTTTTCTTTCTCGAAGGCAATTTCCATTCACTGTTTGTTTTACCACTCTTGGTGAGAGAGCTAACCCGAGCCCCTATCATCTTCTCGGAAGTGAAAAAAATTGCAGAACATCGAAGGGCCGGCTAGCCTAGGACATTGGGGGAAACGATGCCAGTAATCGCTACCGTTGCGGCGTTAATCAATTGGAAAGTCCGGCCATTGGATAAGCGAGAGTACTCGGTTCCAAGCTCGTCTTCAGGCATAGGGGGTAAGAGTAGAGGGAAAAGCGTCGAGTTATTGCAATCAAGTGCTAAGTGGAGAGTGCGCAGCGAAAGCTTTATGATATTGCAAGATATATAAGTCTGCACCAACAGCTCCAAACCTGGTGAGTGCGGGGCTCTGGAGTTGCACGAATTTCATTGGTTGTCTTGTGGCCAGTTTCACCTTGTATTATTGGTCGCGCTGCTGATTCCGGTCCCGGGACAACCCAGTCATTCAGCACCAGGGTAGAAGCAAGATTTTCGAGCGGAAAGAATTTCGATGTGTATCCCGCCTTTCCGCATCCAAACCTGAAAGATCGGCTCTAAAGGGCTTTTCGAATAACAGGGTTGAGTCGCTCGTATATACATGGCGTCTAGTAGGTTAAATGTGCGTGTTAGCAAGTTAACGCGCTTTACCCATGTGCCGTGCGCGGCCGGGTCCTGTCTGCGACAAGAAAACCTTCCCAAGGCTGGTAAGGTGCTCGGGTATCATACTGGAACACTACTGTACACGTACAGTACACAGTACAGTACCGTCATGATGCATTCTTACACTTACCCTTCGGATACCACCTTTAGCCAACACACAACCTAGCATCTGAACTGTTTCCGATTGCAAAAAATTCATAGGGTGTCGTCTGTCTGTTTATTCATCTAGTGGTCCAAGTATGATAACATGGAAAAATAGGAAAGCGGAAGGGAAGTTGAAAATAACAAATCCTCCGGATACCGCTGCAATTTCCTCAGTAGCCCTTGACGAACTAAGCCCGAGCATGGATGGTAGCACTGTCCTCCGGGTTCCTGGTGCAACTTAACACTCAAAACGTGCCGCCCTCAAGTGTCCATACAAACACACAGAAATCTTTCTAGAGTATTTTTTGAATCCATCTTGCCTACCTACAAAGGGGCAAAGGGGAGGAGGTTCTTGGAGCAGGGGTTTCACTCTTCGGATGGTATGTTTTCCCGGTCCATGGTATCTGGGGGGTTTTATGGCCAAGTGCATTGAATGGAAAGGGTTGGCCCGTCTGCAATGATGGTATTGTCCTATCGCATCCTTTGGTGCGCTAGTACTGTGTTGTATCATACAAGACTCAATTGGTCCATCGTACTGCAGCTGCAGCGTTGGCCGCGATACCGGACACCGGAAGCATTCGCTGAAGCTGCAGCGATTAGTTACACTTCCCGTGGATCTGGCAGTCGTTAATTCTGGCCACGGATTACCCGTACTTAATTTAATATATGCGACACTAACCTGGGCAACGCAAGTGGAGACTTGGCACTAGAAGAAAGCTATTCATTCAGCTCCGTCCGGAATTTTTCTGCCATTAGCCTCCCCAAAAACGGGACCCAGCGGTGACCATCATGAGAGTTAATTGGTTGATAGCAGCTTCACCTTTGGGAGAGACATTTCGCAAGGCGGGGCTAGGGTTGGCGGTCATGGCTAAGACGCGTGGCGGTAAGAGAATTCGCTTGCCAAGATACCGTACACAGGTGGCTCCGTAGAAATCAAAAACATAAATTACCGTCAAGATAATGGCAGTCGCAGAGGGATTTTTATAGGGCCGGGGAAATTGTTTTCTGATTTTTACTGTGAGCCATGTAGGGACCAATTAACTCGCTTCAGGTGGGTTAGAGTCAAATACCGGTACTACTGTTTTACCACGTGGCGGAATTCACACTTTCCGACTGGTGCTGCACTCGTAGCTCGACCGGCGCCAAGGACCGTAGCTTGTCTCCTGGGCGCAGCTCGAACGTTAGCCTGTGACTCGGTTCAGTGCAAAGCAAGGGTTGTGGCAAGCGAGTTAAACAAGGTGTCCAGTACTTGCATAGTATCTGCTTCAAAATGCAACCAGTAAGGGAAATGCGATCATTGCTAAAAACTTGAGAGCACGGAGGCTAGTCTACCTGAATAATGGTTGCTGTACTTGTACAGTTGTGCCGATTACGGCCGAGCCTGCAGCTGCTGCAGATGTGTGTAACCACAGACATTTTGCTGACCCCGCTCATAGAGAACTTCAATAAACAGTGCTCTTAAGGAATCCCCTCAAGTTGCTGTATTCCACCACGCCTGTTGATCCGCAGTTGAAAAGCATAAGTCAAAAGCATCCGAAGCCTCAAGGCCCACCCACCTCAAAGTCAAATGAGTACCAGTTGTGATTTGTTCACCTCCGAAAAATAGTGAGCTAGCCTAGCCGCACTTTTGCCCTTCCCCTCTTGATCCCTCAAGATTCGCAAGAAATCGTAGAGTCCTTCTCCGGGGCTGCCAGCGCTTTGGCTATCGCTCAACTTAGCATAAAGGTTGGCAAACTTTGCTATCAGTACTACGGCATGGTCGAGGAGTGCCAACACGATTTCAAGAAACTGGGGGTTGAGATCGAGGATATAGGGAAACAAATGGAGGAAATTCAACGCCTTGGTTAGAACAACCCGTAATACCCTGAGCTCCTACGATGGGTGAAAAACAGAGGTTTGAAGGATTATACTACCGCTTCAGAGGAGCTGAAGGGCAAGTTTGATGTCCGAGGATGGCGGAAAAAATAGAGGAAATTGATTTAGCCTTTGTGTAAACCCAAAATAGAGCATTACCTGGGCTTGGTTGCAGAGCAGAGATTGAAACTTCAACTGTTGATAAATACTGCCATAGTGTAGATTATTTATTCTTCGATACTTAAAGGATCCAACCTCCCCACTCAATTTCCATTCAGGTGGCAAGGTTAGCTAGTTGTACACGAAGATGGTAACAAAGGCATCGTGAAAACAGAACAGTACTTGGCCACAATATCCCCAACCCTAGGGCTCACTTGTTTTGCTCATATTAGATGTTTTGGAAACCTTGGACAAAGAATTTCAAGAAGTACAGAAATGGCTTAATGTTGTTGACCCTTACACGAATTTCTCATCTACATTGGAAGTGTGCGAACCTGGAATTGTGGTTTTGCTACTTCAAGGACCTCAGCACATAGATTGGAAGGAAGATAGAGGGGGAGTTCTTTGGCTCTATGGAATACATAAGTGCACAAGTGAGTGAAATCTTCTTTTTTGAGGAACGTATTTGACATTTGAGTCATAGGGCTGAATGCGGCAAGAGTGTCGTCAGGTAAGAACTTAACTGGGTATCTGGATATGCAAGGGGATTTCTTGCTAACTGGCTCTTTAGCGCTACTGTGATCGAAGATGTCAAATGTCTGTGCAGGGTGCGCGACAATCATGTATTACCCTATTTCACTTTACTTTAAGCGACCCGGAGAAGCAGAACTTACTCAATATTCTTCTATCCTCGGTCAACAAGTGGAGGAGCTTTTTGCCTGCAGTTTGCTCAGTGAGGTTATAAGCCTGTATCACAAGTCAAAGACAATAGAAAAAGTACCTAATATCAATGCTCTTCAGACTGGATTTTCACAGATCTTAAGGGTCTCAAGAAGGTGGTTTCTCATTTTTGATGCCTTGGATGAATTCTTAAAGTCCATGCATGAGAAACTCCTATCTTGAATCAAGCGGCTCACACAGGACCACCATACAGGATTACTTTGCATACTGGTCACTCCTCATCTTGAAGCCAATATAGTAAAATCTATGGAACCACCTACCACTTTTCCTATATTGTTACAATCCAAAACTATCAATCCTGATATCCGTTTGTAGATTCAAAACTCACTGGATGGCAAGGACAGCTTTCCGAAGTTTACAAAAGGAATTAAATTTTAGATCGATGATAGGTTATACTTGTCAATCATTCCCAAGCAATGTGGGTTATACTCAACTTTTGAATTGTTCATTTATACTCATACAAGGTCGAATGCGTAGAGGTTTTGATAGGTGCACTATCTTTTACCAATTCTAGAGGAATGCATAACACTAAAAGCTGTGAGAGCAGTCTTAGTGTAATTATTGAAAGATTTGGATTCTGTTTACTTGAGGATCCTTGACAGCATAACCAAGAGCCAGAGCGAATACATCCAGTGTGTAACGTGTTCGGGCCAGGCCCTAGTCACGTAGCGGTACAATAGGAGCAGATGGCTTCGTGGTCAACACGAAACAAGCACTGCTTGCTAAAGGAGGCTTCAAATGGGGTGTAATAGGAGATCAAAGAAGTAACCGTTCAACCAAGTATATTTAAGAATACTGTCTGTCGAAGTCTGCTGTTTCCATCGCGGGAATCAGCGGTCTTTAAATACAGCATATCGCTTATCTCCAGTATGAGTGATATTGCAAAACAATGTGTGTATCAACTGATAGCACACGAAACAATACAAGTATCAAACGATACTGTGAAACTAAACATAAAACAATGTGTGTATCAATCGATAGCACACGAAACAATACAAGTATCAAACGATACTGTGAAACCAAACATAAAACAATGTGTGTATCAAACGTAGCACACGAAACAATACAAGTATCAAACGATACTGTGAAACCAAAGGTAAAACAACCTAGTACCTGTACCGGTTACACAGTGAGCGATGTCTTGGCTCACATTTTGGGCAAAACTATTGACATTGGGCCACCTTGTAGAAGCTGTTATCGAATACGAAGCCCTCAAGTATGAAGAGGATCCAGAAGCCATTTCCAATATAACATCCCTTATCATTATTTGGCCAAGCCCTGTTTTCTTCGAATATGCCAGGTACAACGAATCCTCTTCCCAGGAAAACTGCAGATTATGACTTGCACATTTCTCGGTAAAGGAATATTTGACCTCTAACGCGGCAGCTTCTGGCCCCAGTACATACTATCATATTCCTGAGGCCCCAGTCAATCTATGGATGGGCCATGCTTGTCTTAATACAATACTGCGACAAAGCACACAAGGCACTTTATCCGGAGCTAAAATCCAGAAGATGTCATTTCAACACCATAGTTCCTCCTATTGGTTCATCTATATTAGAGCAATCGAGGATATAGTATACACTCCACTCTTAGATACTGCATTCAAGGTCCGCGAGTTTGGCAGAATCTGTCTAGGCATATATGACTCCGATGACCCTTACCGGGTTCGAGCATGTAGTCCCGTGATTTATGCACCTGCAATCTACTATGCTTCCATGCTAAATTTGGTAACTTCCTGTAAATACCTAGTGGGTAAAAAGGGGGATGCGGTAAAGGTGGATGCCCAGGGTAGCAGTTGTGAGAATGCACTGCAAGCAGCGCCATGGCCAGGGAATAAATCCATAGTAGAACTTCTCCTGAAATGTGACACTTGGGTAAATGTCCATGGTGGGGTGTATGGCAATGCACTACAAGCAGCCATGTTAAGAGGGACCGAATCTGTTGTGCAGCTACCTTTGAAATGTGGGGTAGACAGGAATGTCTGAATATTGCCAATGCACCAGGGGGGTTGTATATGTGGTCATGAGACTGTCGATAGTTTAATTACTATAGAAAGACCTTACTAAACGCAAGCCAATTCATGAATTATTTAATTTCTACTGCACTAACCTGTGATCCCTCATTTTGGCTAGCATTCCCCATGTCCTCGTAGAACACGAGAGCCACGAGCAGCATACCTATCAGTATCACACGCAGAATCTACTACTGTACTCTTGTCATATGCTAGCACTCCTTCCAAATGAATAGCTGCTCCTATCGTATTGTGAATGATATCACTTGTCCTATCACCAAAACCAATTATCCTCACGGTGCCTGAAAACCTCTGCCTTCCTCTTGACCATATTGCTCATACTCACAAGCCCAAATCTACTACTACTACCCTCCGTGCCGATCTGACCCCTGCACCACCTCTACCATTCCATCTCACTTATTTACAAACTCTTTCAGACATCCAGAGAATACCCTTCCCCATGCGCAGTTGCGGAAGCTGTTGCGATGGCTTGGATGTTCTAATTTGTCTTACCACACTTAGGCTACTTTGTTTCCAATTGCCCCTCCCTTTTTCTGTCCTTCCTTATCTTTCTTCAATCGCAGAATCAGATATGTCCCGGAATCTCTACTCTACGGTTTGGGGATATGTCTATACCGACTAACCATGTATGAAATTGTCAGCAGACCTCCTTATCGAAAGAGCAAGAGCATTGTTCTGGCGGTTACACCAGTGTATAAATGGAGTTTGGGCAAGGGGGTGAGTGTCAAGTTAACTACCCATTTCTTGGTTTTATGGTTGGATTTGGGCTCGCTGTATGCAGAATCCGGGGGTTTGAGCCCTGTTTGTCTTTTTAGTTAAATTTATTTCTCATTAAATACATTTTGTTCCCCACTACTTGCAAAAGATGAGGGGAAATCAATAGCAGCCACAAGATTAAATAGGGTGTCAGAATGTGGGGCCTCGCTGGGTTATAAGTTGCAGGAATACTTGAAAGAGAAGCATGCGGAAAAGGACCCTGGCCCTTGTTATAAATTGTCCAGCCAGATACCGCCTGCTTTATTGCCTCAGAAAGTACAATTTCTCTTGAACTAGCAATTTGTCATGGGATACATGCAGGTAAACTTACTCTATATATCGTATTAATAAACCTTTGTTTCAAGCTTTATAGCAATTGTTGCATAATTATTTTCTAGAACAACTCATCATATCAAGGTTGTGAGGTTGTGGAGTTTATACTATGCTCGCCGACAACAACGCATACCATACGCGTCTGCAAATACGATTCAACCCTTTTCATTCCCGGCTTTCCTCCTCTCTACTATCCCTCCCACTCCTGTTAACCGATATGCTTCATTTTATCATTTTCCTGGTATTCAGCTATCCATCAATACGAATGACCATGTCATATACTTCTACTGCACGGAATGATCCATCTTCTAGCTCCCCGGAGACACATGAGTTGCAGCCTATCTCAAGAACTCCCCCTGCGCATCTGATGGTTACATTGATGCTACTACACAACAAACTTTGCTCAAATGCTAATAATTTATCAATAAGAGAGCAGAAATCCGGCCGTACAGAATCAAGACACAGATCAAAATTTCCTTCTCTCTTACGATCTCTAGACCTGGGCCGAAAGAAACGGCACAATAAGACCTCTACACCGCACCCCGGGCAGGCCGCCGCCCATACCACTGTCGAGCTCCAACAAGAATCACGGTCTACAGCACATTCACAACCGTCTGCAAGCAACCCGGAACCAGTAGAGCAGGAGATTTCTCCAGTTCCCCCTGGTCCTCAGACCCAAAAAATAACTTATGACGTTGTCCACGGCTTTGGCCCTGCCGAGACAGTAGCTTGGTTCGACGAGATCGGGTTTTTTGATTCATATGGGCGCAGGCGTGGGCCCATGATACGGGCGCTATTGCAGGATGCTCAGGCTTCTGGTGCCAATGTTATGGAAAATGGACGCGATCTGGAATGGTGGCTTTCGTTTATGCCTTTAGGACCTGCTACGGACTTCTGTGATTTGGTCGTAAGGATATATAGAGAGTCAGGTATATTTATAACAAATTTGTATCCACTGCACACCTGCTAACAGACTTTTAGATAATGTACCAATAAATATGAAATGGAGGGCAGAGGCTAAAGGGGGCCTGCAGAGAATTAAAATCCAACGCTATAACCAAGTTAGGTTTCAGTTAAACTTTGCTTTCTCTAATACCAGAGTGCTTATCGGTGTTTAGAAATCGCGTACCTGGTATGGTAGACTGCAAGACTTCTCACGTAGGCCATTGGTATATGGGCTTGTTCTCGCCTTTACACTCAATTCCGGGATGACAGCGATACCCGAGATTCCGCTCAAGAAGGTAGAGCCGCCAGTTTGCACCTTTATCAACTGGGTAATTCGGTTCGTGATTTTGGCATTTCTCTGTGTGCCTAGTATATTTCTTTACCGCTATCTTTCTGATCCGGAGCGAAAGAAGAAGTCATCTTCGGAGTCTGTCGACGAAGCTGTATAACTATGAGATACAGTGGAGTAGTAGTAGGTATTCTATTTCATATTCCACCTTTATATTTGAACTAAGATATATATTCTAGTATTTCTGACTAGTAGGCTTTGAATTCCCTCAGGTTATACAGATCGCAGTAGTTGAATTTGTGACCGGTATAAAGTATTATATGTATCTTACTAGTAGAACTCTGTACCTTTGTTTATATTTTGTATCCTGTGGTATTGCCTGTTTTCAGTTATTCAACTGTAGTACTACTTCTATTTTAATCGTATTGGGTTATTACTATCCTGTATAATTAGCAAATCAAGACCGTATTTACTTATTTAATCCACTATCTCCATCATGCCCCCAATGTCGAGATTTTGAGTAGATAGTTCTAAGCGGGATCAGCATCATCCCAGCAGGCGACAGATCGACATCCTGGACATGTTGGATCTCGTTAACCAGTATTTGCAGTTCTGTGAATTCATCAAACTAAACCTTCTGCACAGGTTCTGACACAGTATTCGAAGAAAAGGGGGTGGATTGTTTTGAAAACTGTGATTATATGTTGTCACTCGGTGCGCGAGAAGCTTTTCTCCTTCGGACCAGAAGCCGTAACTTGATTCTGATTCTCGCAATTGACAAGCCCTTGTTACTCTGTTCCTTTGCACCCTGCTGTCCTCTTCCGTTGTATACTAGTTCCATTTCCCATCGGCGTAGAAACGTATTCACATAAATCATAGGGCAGTCACATACTATCTTTTAGGTTTAGCTTTCAAAAAATAGGGAAAAACCACATATGTATAATTAAGCGTTAGCTATATTTAACCGAAGTAGGTGAGATATAGGCATAGGCTCGGCTAACTAGCACTCTGTTTATAAACCTCTCGGTAGATTGAGAGGATATACATAATGGTCGAGGGAGGACAGAAGGCTATTGGTTTAGAAAGCAGGATAGACAGAGGTTAGAATCTGGGAGAATGAAATCAAAATGGGGTAAGCGGGAAAAAAGAGGGATTACTTTGATCATGAGAGGAGTGTCCTTGAAGGAAGAAGTCATTTTGTTGGTGTATATAGAAAGGGGTGTTCCCCCGGGGGACGAGAAGATGAGGTACAGTAATCCGAGTGAATCAGAATCAATTTCCGGCTTCCAGTCCGAAGGCGAAGCGCTTCGAGTACGTACAATAACAACATCCGATTGTATATTTCAAAATATTCTTTTTCTTCGCCCGCACAGCAGCTCGGTTAAAACACCTTCTAGAGTAAGTCCAAATTTTGCATAAGCCCATTCAGTGTACTAATCGCGTGAAAGTCTTCAAAAGATATAGGGCACAATGGAGCGCACACCCCTTACGCTTCGATCGAACTCCGATACTCTATCAGTATGTATACTATTCAGACACTGGATACCCTTTCATACTACTTTGAAGGAAAATGGTAATGCATTTGGAATTGCTCAGATTGTGATTAAATATTCATAGTCACCAGGTTCAACTCATGAACACAAAACTATAAGGTCAGTAAGATGTTGTCCTACTAAGTGAAGGCTCTTGAGTGCTGAATATAGTTTAGACATCGGTTTATGAGAACTGTGCTCTGTTCTCGTTGTTTTTCACCTGCTTGCAGTCAGCCTTACCTTAGTATACGACCATTTGTACAGCCACAGTTTGAACTCGAGACATACGACCAGGTTGTGCAATTCAGTGCGCAAGAGGTTGTTGAATGGCTAGACCGGATTCAATTTTATCACCTCCGAAGCGAAGATGCTCGATCTTGTATCCGTACTATGATACTTTCCTATAACATTTCGGGCAAAGAACTAATTACGCATGGATACAACATTGGGTGGTGTCAGAGATTCTGGGCACCCGGTCCTGCTCTCGATGTACGTCTGCTCATAATTATGCTTTATGCAGATTCTGGTAAATCAGTCCCCAAGCATTGAAACCAGATAGGCGCTAATGTATTTATAGGTATTCCAATCCCATCAGGCATGACAGGAACTCGTACTGTATTTGAACCATGTATATTCATCACTGCAAGCAATCTCGGTGAGAGCAAGATACCACACTATATCATTTCTACAACCACGCCCCACCCTTCAAGCTTACTGACTTTGTGATAGGTTCCTATCAGCGAGAAGTTAGGAAATCTGCGAATCCTTGTAAAAAATAAATTGCCTGATGTATTGATTGTTTGTGCACTTGTGTTCTTTGCTTTTCGGCGTCTTTTTCTCCTAATATATTTCACCACATAAACACCGAATCAAACATTAGCCGTTAGTGCTCGCCCTAAGAGCCTAATGGTGTGTCGAATTTTCAGCTATGAGGCTAAACTCCCCTCTCTATGAATTAATCAAGAGCAAGCCTTGCAATAGGCCAACCCTAGCCAGAAATGAACCCACTTCCAAGACAGAAATTTGCAGACTTGCAAAACCCTCATCTGTCCAAATCCTCCAATTCGGATTCATGATTGACGAAAGTCCTTCCAGTTCATTATCCATCCCACACCCAGCATATATATAAATTCTCCGAAAATCATCGACAATCGGTGGATTCTTTTATTAAGCCTCTTGTTCTGCAAGCGAAAGTATTCTCTCAAGCCAGCTCCCTTACTTGTTTCGCACCGAGATATTCTTTCCATCTATGTACCTTAGTATCACCCAAACTGTAATCTAGATGATGGAACCGTTTAATAACTTTGCTCCCGAGAGGCAATTAATATTGTAGGAACTAGCCTTGATGCAGGGAATGGTTCGATGTACTTCCTGGCTCCGACGGTACGCATTTATGCAAAAAATACATGAATGCCGAGACTCGCACATGGAGTGCCCAAGATTCTATACAATCCTAAGGACTATAAAACCAACCATCTGCACAAACCGCTAACAGCTGTAATGTATGTTTCTGAGTTTTCAAATCCCTAGCCTACTCTCTTCAAGTGTCCGTCTCTGCTTTCCCATGGTAAAGATGAACTAGTCCTTGGGCTACCGGCCAAGCGCGGCTATAGTTTGTTGGGCCTGGTTAGCCTTCGGCCCGGTCGGGTCCACTGATTTCAGCGCCAACTGGGGGCACAGGTTAGAACTATGTAACGAATGCCGCGTTTACGGGGTGTTCCTATCCGGTAATGTGGGAACCCGGATAGGCTTCGGTGTCGCGGGGGTGCCCTGCATGGGAGCGGCGTTTAGCCCATGGCCGAGAAGGGCTGGCTAGTCTTCCCTCATTCTTCCGCACGGCTCCCTGCAACTCCGCAAAATTTCTGGGAGCCACCGCACCCCTGGGCCAAGAAAAACACGAGAAGAACCCCCCATCTCGTTAGCTTCCGGCGGTTTCCTCGCGTCCGTTGCGCCCGCAGTTGGCATATCCTTTTGGCTCCACACCCTAAAGCGGAATGGAGACAGACGCACGATCAGAAAGAGCCAAACAGGAATCTCACATGCAGTACGTCCTGAACCTTGTCGACAAACTATATCCCTCGTTGCCATGGCTGAGGTGTCGTGGTTGGAGTGTTCCGGCTTCCTTCCACTCGGGGGTATTAGGGTGTAGATCCGCTGTTCCTGCCTGCTCGATTCTTCCCAGGAAACTTAATGTATGCAACGGACAAGAGCTACAGTATGTCCCGACACTCCGTTTCCCTGGACCTAGGCAACGCTTATTCGGGTGCAAGCGCACCTGCCTCCCCGGGCCCCGCAATCCGGACACCTCCCGGCGCGGTGTCGCGTCCCGTGAGTTTTACGGGGGAGCGGAGGTTTATTTAGGTGAAACTTTCCATAGGTAGAGTACTTTCCCGCGCAATCGTTCAGCGCAGACCACTGGGTAATAGATTCGGGGTTCCTCATTTATGTATCCCTTTGGCCGGTTGGTAGGTGTATTCCCGAGCAGTGAAGGGACCAAAAAAACCCTCCTCTCTCCTCGGTCCAGTACCACAAGAAAGCGAGTCTTTCCACAACCATCCTGCTTGCATGGCTGACTACCCTTTCTAGTGTTCGAAAGCAGCCCTCACATAGCTTGCTGGTGTATAGTCTTCCAGGCGTGGTTAAAGTGGGATTGGCCTGGGTTTGTAGGTCCAGTTTTCCCAAGCTCGGAAGCTTCATAGATGCCTTGTGGTTATTTCTCCCTCGGTGGTTTGGGTTGGGTTCGGTCTAGTGTTGGTTGTATTTCGGTCGGATCGCATCAGCTCAAGCTCGACCGGGGGTAACTCAATGGAGGGGTCAACCTGCATGCACATACCAGCAACCCCTTTGTTCCGTCTGGAGGTATCGTAAAATCCCGTTACAAACACACGTTTAGTTCGTCCTGAATCACCGAGAAACATGAAACCCCGTTTTTACTATTCTCGATCGTCTCCGGTTTCCCTATGGACCTTCTATTCCGACCAAACAATAGTCTCTTAATTTTTCGGTCCATCGTCCTCCCTAATAATGGCTGCTGCGCTTTTAAGACCGGAACCATATTCTACCCTTCGGATCCGCCCCGAGCCCCGCGGTGTTAGTCCCGGGGGGTTGAAGACATCCGTGCACGTCTCGCGCGCGCGGGGGGGGGTTAAAAGGGAATAACTTGCTCCCTCTGGATCCCCCCGTGTACCATAGACCTTGTAACTCTCCCCCGTTTCTTTCTCCGGGAGTTCGGGAGATCTGCCCCTTACGACAGTTATTGGACACCGCATTTCCGCACTTATTAGCTCTACGGTCGGGCGGATCCTACTCCATACAGGCCACACACTCAAGGGTAGGGCGATCAGGGCTCATCTATTCTACCAGGACATCACCCCAGTATGCACCACCGGTTCTTCGTCCGTTTATCTAATTGGAGTTAGGTTACAGTGAAATTTCAGCTGACACAGGACTGGCCGAGGGGGAAAGAGAAGGGACTAAGACTCATCACCGGAAAACCGGCGTTAGTAGCGGTAGGCTCCATAAGGTTTATCAAATCAAAGAAGTCATCGAAAGGACTTTTAGCTCAAGCCAAGGGATTAAAGCCCACTGCTTATTTTTTCGTCTAAGGCAGTCGGCCGGGTTTTATACCCAAAACTCCGGAGCTCCATCTAGGAACCGAAGGGCTTTTTGAGAGATATAGTACCCTATATATCACCCTGCCCACGACGTAGTGTCGGATGATCCGTGGGGAGTATATCGCCCAGGGTTATGCAGAGCAGACCAGAGTGGGGCTTGATCACTACAGAGGAACAGTAGGAGGGGTATGGACCGAAACTTGGTTTACTTGTTCACCGGCTTTTCCAAACCAGGGGTAAAATAAGAGTGCAAACAAAAGATAAAGAAAGTATCCTAACCCTTTCATGGATTGCCACACATCTCTCCTTTCCTCCACACACACCCGTGATAATAAAGGAAAGATAGGTGCCGAGGAACTTCTCCGTCAATCATGATAACCTGCTGTTGTTTTTGGGCGAAAAAAACCACCTTCATCATCCCCGAAAGCCACACGATCAACCGCAACGCACTGCCATTTGTCATCAACTTCTATAACTTCCACACGCGGGGCGTTATGCTGGGAATTTCCATGCTCAGGCATTCCCTGAGCTTTAGCTATCCTATTCCCCAAAATTACCTCGTGAGTAATTCTAATATTGCCTAAATCTGTAACTTGCACTCCAGAGGACAGATCCAAGTAAGCTTCACCACACAATCCTTGCTCTGCGGATCTTTTAGAGCTTCAAAATGTGTTGAACGATTGCCGGGGAGCGCCGTAATTTGGGTTCAAGTTGGTGCATATGATTTCGCTCACCCCATATGTCCACTGTCCCTTGGGTCTGTTGGAGGACCTCATGGAGCAAAGATAGTCGCCTTTGCTGGTGTTCCCGCAGTCATCATAATACATCACTCGTCCCCAATTTGCGATCAAGTAAAAATTCCTTAAGGGTTCAGTTTGAGCAAGACGGAATCGATGGCAGCCACACAAACTACATTTGCCCCGCCAACTGCGCGCGAGTCCTTGGCATGACGATGGCACTTGACCATCTAGCGCTCCGCAAGGTTATCTAGTATCCTCAAGTGTGGGTTTTCCGGGACCTGTTTCATACCCCCAGAAACTCCAAACTTGAATTCGGTATGTTATTGCCTTGACAAGATAACACCGCGGAGATTTATCCACACTAGTATTGAAACCTTTTCCTTACCTGTATTTCTTTCTTTCCTTTCCCCTCCTTCCCTGTCCGGATCATCAAAGCTGTCACCCCCTTGCTCTCACTTTCAATTTGCCGCCCTTTGTGTCTAGTGGCGGTGGTAGACTTGCGTGGTTTGCGTGGTCGGTTCGGAGGTGTGTTGTCCTGTCTATGGAAGGTGTCTAGCTATCTGAATACATGGGTAGGGAGGCATCTCGAAAGCGTAAACTCCAGCCACATCCATGTGCTCCCGCCGGGGTTCCAGACATACAGACCCCAACTTATATAATACCCCCATCGATGCCCACACTCGGGCACTCATATATCTCCCTCTACACGCAACCGTGTTCCTGCACTGCCTCATATCTACACTGCCACGCTACCGAGCACTGCAAATGGGATTGTCATACCGCCCGTATGGTAGCATAGCAGTCCCGCTTCTGCTTCTTTTTCGATGCATCTCACTCAGAGGGCCCTCATTCCAAGCGTTACTTCCCCGCCCATTTTCAACCCTGGATCGCAGCTTCTGGTGCTAGTTTCACACACCTTTTGTGGTGTGTTGGTGGTGTGTCATCTCTCTTTGCGAAAATGATATATACGATCAAGCGCACTCTCTGTCAGTTTTGGCCTAATCTCGAAACTGATTCCATGGAACCATTTTTTGATTATACTTCCCTCTCTTCTTTACCTGTGGGCCCTTTCCCTGGCTTGCCATTCCGAACCGAGCAGTACTGCCTCCTGTTAACGTGGCCCTTCTCTTTTACTTTTTCGGTTATATTCCGGGCTGCCATGCGGGGGGATGACCGAAATTCTGACTGGTCTGCAGCCTGGTGGTGCTATTATTTGATTTCGCCATAAGATACGGTCCAGCTCCTCTCCTGTGTCACCCTATCCCATTCGCCTCACTTTATTGATTCCGGTCAAAACCTATTCTTCCCGGCTAAGCCCGATTACCCGGCTAAGCCCTTTGGGCCCCTTTGGAGCCGATTACGGGCATGCAACATGTATCTAAAAGTACAACAATTTTTTCCAAGCACTGTCAGACCACTAAAATCGCGTTTAGGCTTGCTCTGTACCCGGGCAGAGATCAATAAGGACAAGTTTAGTTGGAAAGTTTTAAAGTGTTCGGCTTCACGTGGTTCAAATAATAGATTCAAATTCTTGGAGAGAAAAGAGAGAGCTCGAAAGCTGTGTATGTCCTTTGCTTCTTCCCATTAACTCTCCGTGGTTGGGCAGGAGCTACGGCGGTGCTATTGAAAAAATCACAATCGGACTTGTATCACGTCGATACATACAAAATCTGTGGCGCCTCCGGATCACCTCAGAGCTTGACCTCGTGAATTGGCATTTTCGCATTTTATGGTGTTCCGGGAAGTCCCCCCCCCTGTTTCCGTGTTAATTAAACCTACAAACCAGAACACTTAATACCTTATAGATCAGATGTCCTCGGGGTATAAAAATGGCAACTCTGTTACAAGGAGTGACTATAGCTGGGGGAGCCACTATCCTCAACATTAGAACCCCGGAGTATGGTGTAAAACAGGAATTTGTTTGTCCAAGCCCATGGTGCCTACACCCGGCGGTGATAAAGAGGGAAAGGGGGTGGCAGGGTGCTCACAGAACATATCTTGCTTCTAGAGGGTTAATAATTCCGAGGTTATGAATATTTGTTAGGATACAAGTGATGGGTGCAGGCTTTCAGTACCAGTCTTTTAGAAAATGCTGCCCCTCTCTGTCCCCGTCGTTTCACATCCTCAGTTATACCGGATACAGCGCCTAGATTTTTTCGCCATCCAGGATAGCGGGGTGCGGGTGTAAAAGAGGGGCTGCTTTGCTCGAAGATTGGTGACAATGCCGCGTATGCGGTAAAGCCGGTATGGAGCGTAGAGATATCGGGGTAGGCGGGGTTACTGATACTCGGCCCGACTATTTCCGGCACTTGTATACTAGGCCACCAAATCAAGGCCTACAATGATTCTACTCAAGGAGGGGTTTCTATGGGGAGAATTGGCAGAGATGTGGGAAACTATCAAAAACCCTACTCTTCGATACTTAAATCCATTTTATCACTAGATCCAATGGCAAAACCCTTGCAAGGAAAGAGCTCTGGTTTTGGCTTTTAATACCGGTTATATCTTCCGTACTAATGCCATAATACCCGCCATTTTCATATTTTCCTTGATCCCACTAGAGAGCCTAATGGAATGACTGGGGTAAACGGGACAAATCGAAGGAAACTCTAAGAGCTTTATTATCATTAGTCAATCATTAAACTTATTGTGTTATCAGACAGTTCTGTCACACTTTCCGTTCGCTTCGCGCACGCTGTGTACGTTTCATTCGTCCTGCCCCGTCATCTCCTATACCGCCGGCCATCTGCCGCGCTTCCTACCATTCCCACGCCTTCTTTCTCCTCAGCTTCCCTTTGTAAAGTACGCTTGTCTGCCTTGCACTCTTCCTAATATTCCCCCCCTCAGCGTAGCCAGGCCTTCGCATTTCCACCCTCTGCTCCGAGCCTCGGGACAAAAGAAACGGACACCCCCCTGAGTTTCCATATATTTTATTGAATACAAAATGCACAAGTCCAACCAACTGCCACGAAGCGGCACGACAAATTTTCTTCTTCAAGCGGCAAGCAGACAGAAGGGAATCACGAGGAACTTGGCACACAAAATTGTCGATTTCTTTTGCTCTGCCTAACACTGGTGGTGGGAAAATGGAGTTAGTGGGCATGGTTGCTATGCGGAAATCCCGTACAGATTGCTTGTACGGTCAGTATTTTGGCGGTAGACATCGAGAAGTCGGGGAGCTAGAAATTTTTAGAGCGGTTTCTGTAACCTGGTATTCAATCATGTGAATTTTGACGGCAAATTGTACTGGTACTGCAGAAGCAATCACGCGATTTTCCCCCGGTTATAGTGGTGTGTGGCCAACTGTTGAGAATTGAGACTTTATAGGGAAAACCCACTGCGTGTCCGTTTATTCTATCACCGAGATCGTACAACACAGCAGTTAGTGGTAGTGCCCTAGGATGGAGGCCAAGTGTGGGTGACAGAAGTGCCCTAAAATTGATTGTGAATAGTAAGCTCGATAGGGGTCTATATCCCAAACTCCCACCAAACAGGTCTATCTCCCATCCCGACAGTTCCTCGCTCCCTTCTCCCATCGCCCTAGAGGCACGGTCACTGTAAGTTCGCCTCCAGTGCCCGGCCCACAGGTCTGTGGACCGAAATGTACCGAAACAGGAGCGTCCTTCAGTCGGGTGTTGCTCCACCTCGACTGTCGCTATCCTAGACGGCCGAAATCCAAACAGTCCATCCGGTAAGGCGACTGTCTCCGGATGGTAGGTGGTGCTTGAGCGTGGAAGAAGTTCGGGAGTCACGTGCGTCGTTTAGGGCAGTGAGGGATTTATTTCTACGAGACTCGGAAAATCGAGGGGTGGCGCAGTGTGGCGGTGCGGGGGTGCGGCGGACCAGGCTCATACCCCAGACACAGGGCGAGCACTCACAATGGTTAGGTGGGGTTTTCGCTCGGGCAGGACCTTTCGGCGGATAACTGACAGAATTAGAGGCCCGGAGCAAAAGGCAAAATTAGTGCGACAAATAAACGGTCTCTAGCTTAGCAAAGACGAAAGTCTCACGAAGGGCAAGGAGGAAGCGCTAATGAAGCCAACCCTTATATAGACTAAAAGAAGCCAATGGAACAGCGGTTATCTCCATTGAAATCGCTAAACCTCTCCTCTTCGCAGATTCCAAGTAGGTCTCCTAGCGGAGGATGTGCTTTTTCATGTACGGCAAGGGGTCTTAATGGTTACCGAGGGACGTGGCGCGGAAACATGGGCAGTCTCACCTCATAGCGATTAGTGAAGCAAGTTAGTGCTCGACGTAGGCCGTAGGAAACAAGGAAGAGAGAGGGTAAGATAGTTTGGGGTCCTATCTAGAGTTACGAATGATCACACCTATCCCTGGAGCGGGCCCGGATAGACCATGAGCTATATCCAGTATTTATTTTATACACTTGAGTGCAACGCCCCGGAGCATACAGGGGCCCAGGGACACCCTGTTGCCGAATAGGCCGTGTGGGGACGACATATACGCCATACGTAATTACTCGTTAAGTCCGTGGCAGCTCCTTGTTAGAATTCTGGATATGATCGGGGCGGCGGTTGGCAATATACTGGTATGAATTCAAGTCATGCCGTTTGTGACGTACAAAAGATGGGAAGTGGAACGGAAGTGGAGCGGATGTGAGACGTAACTGCAGTGAAGGTGGAAGTGGAAGCAGATTAACGAATTGACAGATAGCATCCTTAATTACTTAACTTGGCTAAAGATATATAAGCCCCCCCCCCAGACCTCTTCCACCTTGGTGCCGGCACGAATGCAGACCCCTGCGGCGGCAGCTGCGCAAGGGACGGAATACGGCTGGTAGCTGAGGTTTGCTTACTACGAACTCAGGGAGAAGGGGGAAAGCCGAACTAGAATATCAAGTAGCGAGTGAGGGAAGGCAACAGGGGGGGACGGGACAGAATACGTTATAGTCGAAAACTAGGTGCGGTGGAGGAGACTGGGAATCGGATGTGATATGAACCAAAGAGACAAGTGGTCAACTGCGATTTCCAAAGACAAAGGCCGCGAGCGGTGAGAAGGGTTGGGTGGAACAGTCAGGCCAGAGAGTGGTACAAGCCTCCTTGCAATGCTCACCTGTATCGCAGTCAATCCAAAATCAGAAGCGGATGTAGCATCCAATAATTACTTGCCGAAATGCCGGAGCCAAGGTGGGTTTGAGCCGGAGTGGAAAGCGGATTGGGGTGTCATGGCCCTTGCCACCGCTTTTGCCGAGGTTGTTGGTGCTGAAGTTTCTTAAAGTCTCCCTTTTTTTTCCTCTCGAAGGCAATTTTCCTGGCTATGAATTTCAACATTCCTAGCGAGCGAGCCGGCCCGGGCCCGTAATATCTTCCGGAGGGGAAGAAAAAGATTCCGAAGATCAAAGGAGTGGCAAGCCAATGACATTGGGGAAATGGTTGCGGGTAACCGCTAGCGACACAAGGTTGAGCAATTGAAAAATCCAGAGGCTGAATGAGTGGGAATACACCGTATTGTTGTTCACGGTTCTGAACTCTTCTTCCGGTATCGGGCCCTGAGGGTGGGGAATGTTGGTGTGGGTCTGGGGATAGAGGGAGAATTCACGGGGATTGCGATCGGCTGCCGAAAGGAGGCCGCACGGCCGGGGCGGTGCGATATCGAAGGACGGCTTGCACGGACAACCCCAACCCCCCTGAGCACGGGGCTGTACGATACGTACTGCACCAGTCTCATTGGTTGCCTTATTGCCGGCTCTCCGCGCATTATTGGTATGATATGATACCGGTCCGCTGTCGATACCAGCCCAAGGACAGCGGGGGCATTCAACGCCACGGTTGAAAAAGATTTTCACAAGTTCTCCCAATAGAAAGAAATTCAATGTGCAAAACGCCTTTCCGCAGCCAAGACTGGGAGATCAGTGCGAAACATGGTACTCAAAAATGGGGTAAAACTTTTCCTAACGACGGGGCCGAATCCCGCGTATACCGGTATTGCATTTAGCAGGTATGATAAGCTGGGTGTCTTAGTAAGCGAACGTGCCTCACTCTTGGCGGCGGTTACCGACTTTGCGATGCGCAGCCTTGTCCTGCCTCCGCGAGAACACCATTTCAACGCTCGTAAGGTGCTGCACCGCACTTGTAATGCAGCGTACCTGGCCGAGACATAGCTCAGCACCCAAACGGTTTCGCATTTCAATGGATTCATGGGGTGTCACGCCGCTGTTTATTCATCAAGTGGTGGATGTAAATTCGACTGAAGGAATAAAAGAAAGTTGAAAATAACTGCAATCCCCACTGATGAACTGCCCTAGTATGAGGGTAGCCATGTCCCCCCGGCTTCAGGTCACAACTCAACACCCAAAACATGCTGCTTTTAAGCGAGGCCATACAAACACAGGGAAATCTTTCCTCCGTATAAAAAAGTGAAAAACTAACAGTTTATTCGATCTATCTTTCTTTGTCGTCCATTTTTTTTTTTTTTTCGAATTTTTCTCCCTCATTTTGTAAACCACGTGGGGTGAGGAAATCCCTTCCAAAGGGTTTACTTTGCGGGTGGTATATTTTGCCAGCTCATTGTATCTCGAGGCTTTCCGTAGCAAAGTGCTATTCTCAACGTTTGAAAAGCTTAACTTAGCCGATCCGCGATACCGGTATTGTCCTGTTGCGTTCTGTGGGGTGCAAGTAAAGGCCTCGAGTACACGACTCAATTGGTCTACAATACCGCAGTCCTAGTGCTCGAGTATTGGCTCTGATACCATAAGCGTTTGCTGAACCTACAGCGCGTGTTTAGGCTTTCAATGGGTCTACGTGCAGTTAATTCTGGCCTTGGAGTACGTATTACAATATATTCGGCACTAACGCTTCTGGAAGCATCCTATGGAGAGCACAGGAAACCCGACCGGAGACTGGGACATTCACTTAGCACAGCTCTGCACCGCCCCAGCATTATCTTCCCCAGAAACGTGACAGGGGCTTGGTGGTCATTGGGGCTGATTGGTTGGTGTAGCCTCCCATCCGGGGAACCGATTTCTCAAGGCAGAGCGAGGCACTGCTATTTCGTGCAAGCTCTGTGGTTGCAAGCGAATCCGCTTGACACGATACCTAGGTGGTTCTACAGAAATGGCAAAACATACTGCTAAGTTATTCGCGGTCCTGGAGGGATTTTTGTGGGCTGGAGGAAATTATTTCCTGATTATTACTGACACAGCCGAGTAAAATCCCCTAGGCAGGCCGCAGGGTGGGTTAGGGTTAAATACTACTCTTTTCGCAGCGCGGGAATTCACTCTCTCCTAATGGGACCGCACTGTACTACGGGAGTAGCTTGACCAAGAGTTGTGGCTAGTGAGTTAAAGGTACTGTACCCATAGTGTATAATACTTCAAATACCACCAGAGGGAGAAGTCCGGTGATGGCTAAAAACATCAGCATGGAGGCTCGTCTACTCGAGTAATGGTTCGCTTGCAGTTGTGCCAATCACGACAGAGCCTCCAGTTGTTGCCATTATGTGTAACCCACAGGCGTTTGGGGGACCCCGCTCTTGGGGAACTTCAAAAAGCAGGGATTGGAACGGATACTCTCTGGTTGCTGTCTTCTAGCCCATCTATCAACGCGCAGTCGAAAAGCATAACTTGAAAGCGTCTGAAGCCTCAAGGCCCGTCCACAACGCTTTATTCAGACGCCCAGGAAGAGCGCGCTATCGGAGCCGCACTTTTGTCCTTCCCCTCTTGATCCCACAAGATTCGCAAGAAATGGCCGAACCGTTCTCCGTGGCTGCCAGCGGTTTGGCCCTTGTTCACCTTAGCGCAAAGGTTTACAATCTTTGCTATGAATACTACAACACAGTCAAGGAGTGCCAAGAGGATTTCAAGAAACTGGAGGATGAGATCCAGGATATACAGAAACAACTGGAGGAAATCCGAAACCTTGCAGCACAAGGCGATGAGAACAACCCACAATACCTGGGGCTCTTGGAATGGAGAAAGAACAAAAGTTTGAAAGATTATACCACTGCCCTAGGGGAGTTGAGGGACAAGTTAGATGTCCCAGAATGGAGGAAAACCTTGAGGAAATTGTTTTGGCCTCTGCGTAAACCCAAAATGGAGTATTACCTGGGCTTGGTTGCAGAGCAGAGATCAAAACTTCAACTATTGTTGAACACTGTTACAACATAGGTTATCCATTCTCTGGTACCCTGAGTATCTAACCTCTCCACCTTCTTTTCATTTGGGTCGCAGTGTTAACTAGTTATATAGGAAGACAGTAACAAAGATGTCACAAAAACAAGATGGTACTTTGTCACATTATCCCTAACCCTACCCAGTATTTCGTTTACTAATATTGAGTATTTCTGAAAACCTTAGAGAAAGAGTTCTGGGAGGTACTGAAATGGCTTAATGTCGTTGATCCTAACACCAATTTTTCGTCCGCTCTTGAAGTTCACAAACCTGGTACGGAGATTTGGCCACTTGAAGGACCAGAGTACCTGAAGTGGAAGGAAGGTAAAGAGGGGGTTCTTTGGCTCTATGGAATATGTCAATATACCAGTGAGTGAAATCTTCAGTTTCCGGGAAAGCATTTAACATTTGGGTATTATAGCCGGATGTGGCAAAAGTGTCCTGAGGTGCGAACTCAAGCAGTATCTAGAAGTGGAAGGTGATTTCTTGCTAACTAGCTCTCTAGTGCTACTGTGATTAAAGATGTCAAATGCCAGTGAGGCAACAATGATGACCATGCATTAGCCTATTTCTAGTGTACCTTTAGCGACCCAGAGAAGCGGAACTTTCTCAACATGCTTCTATCCATTATTAGCCAACTAGTGGAGGGGCTTCCGGGCCCGTGTTTGGATGAGGAGTTTATAAAGCTGTATCACAAGTCGAATGCAATTGGAAAAGTACCAGACATCAAGGTTCTTCAAACTGTATTTTAGCAGATCATAAAGCTTTCCAAAAAGATGTTCGTCATTTTCATTCCCTTGGATGAATTCCAAAGAGCTATACCGAGGAGTCTCCTATCTTGGATCAAACAGCTTACTGTGGATCACGATGCCTAATCTCTTTCCATACTAGTCACTAGTCATCCCGAGGCTGATAGAGTAAGATCTCTGGAACCACTTACTACTTTTCCAATATCTCTACAATCCAAAACTATCAATCCGGATATTCGGGCATATATCCAGAACTTACTAGACGGCAAGCACACCTTTCAGAAGTTTAGTAAAGAATTTAAGAGTGAGATAAAGCATGCACTGGTTGCTCGTTTGCAAGGAATGTAGGTTACATTTACCTTTTGAATATTTAACATAAACCAATATGGGTTTCGATCTATAAAGGTTCCATTAGGTGTACTCTCTTTTACGAATTCTGGGGGAATGCATAATGCCAAAAGCAGTGAGAGCTACCTTGGGTGAGCTGCTAAATGATTTGGATTCTGTCTACTTGAGAATTCTTGTAACGTGTTCGGGCCAGGCCCTAGTCACGTAGCGGTATGATAGGAGCGGATAGCTTCTTGATCAACAAGAAGCAAGTACTGCTTACTGAAGGAGTCTATGAACACAGTGTAATAGGAGATCAAAGAAGTAACTGTTTAACCAAGTATATTAAGAATACTGTCTGTCGAAGTCTGCAGTTTCCACTGCGGGAATCAGTGGTCTTTAAATACAGCATATCGCTTATCTCCAGTATGAGCGGTATTCCAAAACATTGTGTGTATCAACCGATAGCACATGAAACAATACAAGTATCAAATGATACTGTGAAACCAAATGTAAAACAATGTGTGTATCAACCGATAGTACACGAAACAATACAAGTATCAAACAATACTGTGAAACCAAGCATAAAACAAGGTGTGTATCAACTAATAGGACACGAAACAATACAAGTATCAAACGATACTGTGAAACCAAACATAAAACAAGGTGTGTATCAACCGATAGCACACGAAACAATACAAATATCAAATGATACTGTGAACTCAAACATGAACTAACCTAGTATCCATACTGGTTACACTCCCAAAATAAAATAACAATTTCACCAAATAAAAGAACCTAATGAAATCCTAATAGTCAGTAAACCCGCTATTCTCCTAAAAGTCCCCATAGGACCTATCCTCATTGTTATTCCTATCCTGCAACAATCTCATGTTGCCCGGAACATCTATTCCGCCCCTTCCAGCCATTTCCCCAAACACTCCTGGCAGGGTGCTTCACGCACAAAGCAACCCGATTCCTTGTAGTGCGGTAGGTCGATGTAATTTTGGACTGTCCACTCCTGCCAATCCTCTGTTTTGATATCAATCCGTCCGCAATCGTTGCAGTAGTTGACATAAAATATTTTCCAGTATACCTCCATTGAAATGGTTCTACTGCACCATAGTTTGTCAACAATAATGTATCGTCCCTTGATGCTTATTTCCGCATAGGACCACATTTCATAGCTTTGTAAAGGGGTAAAGGTTTGCAAGAGGGTAAAGGTTTCTCTTTCAGTTTCGAAGTCTGGTAGTGTGCTTTTTTCTCTTCGAAGCAGTTTGAGGGATGGCAGGTTGTATTTATGTCTCGGTGTTGACCTCGCTTAAGTGTTCAGTGGAAGGTGGGTGGTACTTAATATCGGTTTCTTGCATCTCCATGCATATCTCACATTTTTCTGTGCTCAGGTAACATTCCCTTCTAAAGCGGAATATATCAGACATTGTTTTGCCCCACATCCGTCCCCTTGATTCAGTTGTTATTTCTAGACATTTGTTGCAGATATGTATGAACAGTCGGTGTGTAGGGTATTGTCTAAGGATAATATCACGCTTCACCAGCTGTCCCATTAGCTGATGGCGCAGTCTCCACGGTACTAGCTCATAGTTTGACATTATAAGGCTGTTGGATGGTGTGTTTCTTTCCTGCTTATTCCCTGTAGTCGGCCTTGGCCACCTGACTGGGGTATGCTGCTTCATCTTCCATGGCCCGATTCTCATCTTCGCTGCTTTCGAAATCGCTTTCAAAATGGGGGGCTCAAAATCTATGTTGTATCTTTTCATCTGTGTCTGGGCGGAGGTGTTGTATTTCCAGCAGGGTTGGGCTCCATGCCACCATTACATGGTTTATTGTACCGGGTAGCTCGTCCTCTGGTTTGTTGTCCTCCTACTATTGGTTTACCAGTTCCATCATATTTTCTAACTCTCGGAGGGGTTCCCAGCTGTTTTCTGTTTCTGGATATCCCGTTCATTTTACCTGAAACTGGTCACGGTCATAGCACTTCCTGTAGTCCCATATAACTTCCACCTCCCATTCTGATGTTTCATTAACCGTGATAGGAGGCGGCCTTGCGGGGCTTCTTCTGGGGAAGGCGGTATTGTTATTAGGGAGAAACCATTTCACAGTCGACGCGTGGAATATCGCTTGTCGGTTTCTGTATATTCTGCCGTCTATTTCTACCGTGTTGTTTTGCCTATGTTTATTATATTCAATTATCTTGAATGGTCCTTGCCAGCACGGTTGCAGTTTCTTACTTTGTCCTGATTCCGTTGCAAAAAGGCTTCCATAAACCAATAACAGGTTGCCTTTCCCTATTGGTGTATGGTGTCCACGCCGTTTTGCTGCCGTTCTTCTGCTCCTAAATGGTGCTAATTTGATAGCATTAAATGCCATGTTCTGGATTCCTTGCCGTCTATTCAACAATTCATCGGCGGCTGGTACTGCGGAGTTCTCGACATTTGCTAGTGGGAGTAGTGTGTAGTTTTTTCCACAAACAGCTGTATATGGTGACATACTAAGTGTTTCTGACCATCCTGCATTTAGGTATGCTGCCCTTTCGGGTATGGCATCAAACCAATAGTTTTGTCTGGCATTGACTAGATTTCGAAGAGCTGTTTTTAATTCTCGAATTTTTCTTTCGACTTGTCTATTGATTTCATGGTGGCCTGATGCGGCCTTGATATACTTAATGACTAGCGATCGACACTGCTGTCTCTACACATGTGACTCAAATCGTGGGTCAGCATAGTTTACTAGAGATGTTGGGTAGCTATGGGGTGTACACATTTTGTTCTGTAGAAGTTCCAGGTTGTTATTGCCGTCACTGGCTTGGTTGTAGGTATGAGCTACATGAATCCCGAAAACCTATCAACTGCAACTAGCATTATGTCGTATTCCAATAAGTTATGGAAGGGTTCTGCAAAGTCAATAGCTATGGATTTGAAAATTTCCGATAGTAGGACAATTGTCTGAGCCTTCCCTTCGGTAACTTTGTGGGTTCTATGTTTATCTGGCAGGTGTGGCATTGGGCCATATACACTCTGAAGTCCTTCCGCATTTCAGGCCAAAATAGGTACGTGGTAGTATACCGTAAGTTTCGTTCAGAACTGTGGTAGCCTTTGTTGTGGATTTCCGTAATAACGTGCTCTCTCAATGTCGTATTCCCGTATGCGGAGCCTTTTGGAATATACAAGCAGTCTTCCCTGTATCTGGTTTTTGCGTATAGTATTCTATTTGCAACCTTGTAGGAGGAGAAATCTCCTATGGAGTCCATACTTTCATTGACTTTTTTCCATATTCGTTCTCTCTGGTATGCTGCAACCATATGTGCTTGGAACATTCTGATCATTTTATTGATTGTTTGTAAGGTATCGCACTAGTCTTCTATATCGCTTCCTCTGGTTGTCTCAGGTTGGTCATTCTCTGCGCTGTCTTCCAAGCTATCCTAAAGTTGCCGTCGACATTCACTCATCGTTGGGGGTATCAGTAAAACTATCGGTTCATTGCAGAGGCTTTCTAATCGTTCTGCTCGTCTAATAGGTAGTGGGCCATCTGGTCCTGGCATTCGGAATCCCGCTATTGTCTCATAGGTAATGTCCTCTATCAGTTCTGCCCCTCTGACAGGTGGCGGACTATCTGGTTCTGGTATTTGGAAAGCTGGGGCTTCCCGGTTTAGCAGTGCCGGGATTGCAAAAGATCTGGGCGTTGGCTGGGCAAGGGTGGATGGCCCTTCCCCAGCCATATCTGGTCTTCCACTGATCGTTTGTTGCCATTCCCAGGTATTGATTTCGGGGGACTCCAGAGGGCTGGGGCCAATTTCTGCACTTGGGGGGCTTGGTCTTTTACTAGGAGGGTGAGGAGTTGGTTTCTCTGCCCTCTAGGATGGTTGTTTGTGATTTTGATCTCGGTTTGATGATATGGGCAATGATCCATGTAACAGTGCGAGTAGTGCAACGTGCTATGCTGGAGTTCTTCAGGTGGCGTGCTTCGCATAGTACACTGGTCACCCCAATCATTTCCTGCAGTAATTGGGCAGCGGCTTTCAGGGGGTACAGGGGCATCGTTAGGGTACTCAGTGTACAAAGTATGCAGGGGAGGTAGGGGAGATATCTCCTTTAGGTTCCATCATATTTGATTCTTGCTCGTAGACTGTATTATCTGAGATGTCGTTTGCTTCCTTCGTAAGATCGTGGACATAGAGTGGATTCAAGTCTGATCCTCCCTCATATATCGGGGAAAGGGCATCAGCTAAATAGTTCGAACTTCCTGGTGCGTAGACTATCTTCACCTTGTACTTTCCTAAGGTGCTCAGCCATCTAACTGGCTTTCTGCTTGGGTTCTTTGCCGTTCGTAGGTGTGTCAGGGGTTGGTGGTCTGTAACTATTGTAAAGAAATTTCCCCTTAGTACATTGTGGAACCGATTAAGTGCTTCCACTATTGCTAAGGCCTCTTTATCGCTGGTTCCATAATTCATCTGTACGTTGGTGAATTTCCTGCTGTATAACATGGCTGATTGAGCCATCTCATAGGTGGGTCCTTGTCCTACCCATCCTCTTATGCCCAAATCAGAGGCGTCCATTACTAGCCAAATTGGTTCCTTGCTTCTTATATCTATTGGTCACATGACTTGGTGATCGATAATTCGCTTTTTTACTATTTCAAATACGGTCTGATGGGTCGTTGTCCATATGAATTGGGTATTCTCCATTAAGTCCATTAATGGTACTGTCATGGTTGCATAATGTGGGAGGAACTGGGCCACAAAGTGCACCATTCCTAGAAAGCGTTGCAATTCTTGTTTGTTTTGGGGCATTTCCCAACCTGCGATAGACAATATTTTCTGGGGGGATGCATGGATTCCTTCACTGTCCACTATGTGTCCTAGTACTTCTAGGCTGTTTGCAAATAGTACTGACTTCCTTTTACTTGCATCGAACTTTGCCTTTCTGAGTTAGTCACATACCTACCATATGTGCCTTTCATGCTCTTCTGGTGTATCTGAGAATATGAGAATGTCATCAATGTATACCTATACAAAGTGATGTAAGAATTCGCTTAGGGGGTCTTCCATTATTCGCGTAAATGTTGCTGGTGCATTCATGGCTCCTTGTAGCATTACCTTGCTCACAAATCCTCTGAATAGGGTTTTGAATGAGTTGCACTTAACGCGGTCCTTGTCCACTTGTGTTTGGAAGTATGCGTCACTCCGGTCAAGCTTACTCCAGGATTTTGCTCGTCCAATGCGGTTAAGGATCTGCTGTTCGTTGGGGATTGATGGACTATCCATGATCGTGTTATCATTTCTTACTTTCAGGTCTACCAGGGGGCGGATCCTTCCATCTGACTTAGGTTGTACAAACATAGGTGCCGCTCCGGGAACCTCCTGTCGTACAATTACTCTAGCTCATAATTTCTCGTTTATCTAGTTCATGAGTTTCTCCTTGTTTGCTTCCGGGATTGAGTATGTCGGTTGGTTTTTTGGATCCGTTGGGTCTTTTAGCCGAATGTGATGGTTAATCTTACGCACAGGGGGTAGAGTCTCAGAGACCCTGTCCGGGAATACATCCTCGCATTCTTCCAACAGTGTTGCTGAGATTGTATCTGTAACCGTGGCTCAGACTTCCCCACTTGTTGGTTTGCATAGTACTCGCAGTTTGTCCTCAGGAAACTCCACTGCTGTGTTTCCACATCTGACAAAGGTGTTGTGTCCTTTCGTGAATGGCATTCCAATCAGGGCGTTGTACTTTGCCAAGTTTCCTACCAACATCTCCTGATTTGTCCATTTCTTTTTTCCAATTCCTATTGTCAGCCCATATTTCTTGTGGCTTGAAGAGCGGGAACCTTTTATTGCTATGTTGACTGCTGTTGGTTGAGGGAGGGGTTCCGTTTGTATACTGTAGGTCGAGATAAAGGTAGTGCTGATAATGTTACAACTAATTGTTCCTGTATCGAACAGCATCTTTGCTGGATGGCCCTCTATGTAGATCATTCCTTCTAGTGCATTACGGGCCTGTGTTGTTAGTGCTGGTTGGGTTCGGAGGCTTTCCATTTCCACCAAATTAATTTCTACTTCGTTATATTCAGTTGCCTCCATGTGGTTCATGCTAGCCACTCGCTTAGCTGTTTTTCCTTTTCCCTTTTTGGCATAGTAGTCCTTTGCATAGTGCCACTTCTTTCGGTTATTGAAACATGTGCCCATATCGCGTTGTTTCTGCTTCTTATCTTTCTTGTCTTTTGAATATTTACGGTATGGTTTATCCTTCCTTGTATTCTCCTGCGATGAGGATCCTTTACTGTTCTTCTGCTGCAGTTTGTGGGTTCGGTAAACACCTGTTTCATACATGATAGTGTCCTTGCGTTCAGCGCATTTGACCATCTTGTCAAAGGACTCTCCCTCTTCTTCCATGGGTTCTACCTCCTAGCGTAGTCTGGGATGCATTGCATCATACAGTCTTATTCACAGCGTGTACTGAGATACTGTCCTGGTAGGCAATCGTCCATGATACATTAGGAGATCCATCGTAACTGTGGTTATTCTTTCTGTTTTCCCCTCTCTTATTTGCTGGATATCCTTGAACTTATTATATAGGTCTTCCGCGTTTTGTGAGGATTGGAATCTATCTCTCAGGTATTTTATCAGGGTTGTTCCTCAGATTTTTTCCCCACTCTCATAGTGGTTTATTGCTTGGTGGTATGCTTTCTCTGCTTTTCCGGTACAGAAACTTCCAAAGTACGCTCTACTTACTTCTTTGGCTTTTTCCACTCCGGGCAGGGCAAGGTATTGAGAAGTGGTTGTTACCCATCAATCAAATGCTTCAAGTTTTAGATCTTCCTTTTCACCCGAGAACGAGGGTGGCAGTGGGAGCTTGATTTTTGGTCCTGTTTGCCATGCCCCTGGGCTGGGTGGCACGGCCAATTCTCCTTCGGACATATTGTGTTCAGACTCTTCGTTGCTGGAGCTGTCGTCTGACGAGCTTTCTGGAGAGTTGCTTGCGGGCTCGTCTGGCATTTCTTTTACTACCAAGTAATCTGATGTTTCTTAGTCATCATCTTGCTTCTCAGATGTGCCGACAGGTAGGCTGTCTTTCTTTGGTGGTTGCGCCTGCGCCTTTCCTATACTGGGGCTGAGGGGAAAGAGCCCAGGAAGGCTGGTTGCTGTCTTTGCTAACTCATCAGTTGATTCACTAAAGGTCTACCTGGCCAAATCTTGAGCTAATTGTCTTTCCGCTTCATCAATTGAGAAACCGCTCTTTGGCCCTTTTGGTTTCTTGGGTTGCCTTCTTTTGGTAACGCCTTCTTGTGGGACCTACTTCCCTCTTCAAGGCTCTAGTAACTCAACGGTATCGTGTTGGCAGAGCCGAACCTTCTGTGGATCTGCCGCTCCCTACTGCTAGATTCTTCTTTGTTGGACTTTTGAAGGTTGATCAGACCAGGTCGGGGCGGGCTTCTTAACCACTTGCAGAGGTTAAAAAAATGTAACGTGTTCGGGCCAGGCCCTAGTCATGTAATGGTACGATAGGAGCAGATAGCTTCTTGATCAACCAGAAGTGAGCGCTGCTTACTAAAGGAGTCTTCGAACGGGGTGTAATAGGAGACCAAAGAAGCAACCGTTCAACCCAGTATATTACGAATACTGTCTGTCAATGTCTGCTGTTTCTACTGTGGGAATCAGCAGTCTTTAAATACAGTATATCACTTATTTCCAGTATGAGCGATATTCCAAAACATTGTGTGTATCAACCGATAGCACATGAAACAATACAAGTATCAAATGATACTGTGAAACCAAACGTAAAACAATTTGTGTACCAACTGATAGCACATGAAACAATACAAGTATCAAATGATACCGTGAACCCAAACATAAACCAAGCTAGTAACTATACCAGTTACAATCCTAGACAGTATACCCGAGGCGCAGAGGGAATGTATCCAGCGAGCGATGTATTGGCTCACATGTTCAGCAGAACTATGGTGCTTATACCGGCTTACGCAGGCTGTTGTTATGGAGTACGATGTTAACAAGTATAGGGAGGATCAGGAAACCCTTTTTGATGTGCGGTCTCTTCTGGGCATTTGCCCAAGCCTTATTTCCTTTGAACATGCCAGGTATGATGAATACTCCTTCCAGGAAAACTACAGTTTACGACTAGCACATTTCTCAGTAAAGGAATATTTGATATCCGAATGGGTAGCTTTTGGCCCTGGTACATACTATTATAGTTCCGAGGATCAAGAAAATCTATGGATGGGCCAGGCTTACCTTAGCCAAATACTGCGATGTAGGGCACAAGATACCATATATGGAGATGAAATTCAATAGACATCCGGTCCATACCATAGTGCTGGCTATTGGTTCTGGTATATTAGAGCCATCGAGGATACAGCACCCGCCCCAGTCTCTGATGCTATATTGAAGGTCCTAGAGCTTGACAAGGACTGGCTAGATATATATAACCCCGATCCTTATTCCTCACATAGATGGTCAGGTTCCAGGAGTTACTCGCCAGCAATCTACTATTCTTCCTTGTTAAATTTGTTGACAGCCTGTAAATCATTAATCCACAAAAAGGAGGATGTGGTAAACGTGATTGCACGGGATGGCCGTTATGGCAATGCACTACAAGCAGCTGCAGCAAATCGGAATGAATCAATTGCGCAGCTTCTCCACGAGCGCAGAGAAAAGGCCAATGCTCACAGTGGCTATTGTGGCAATGCACTACCAGCCGGGGTAGCAAATGGGAATGAATCCATCAGGCAACTCCTCTTCAAGCATGCGGTAGAGGTGAATGCTCAGGGTGGTGGTTATGGCAATACTCTACAAGCAGCTGTGGCAAATCGGAATGAATCTATTGTGCAGCTGCTCCGCGAGTGTGGGGCGGAGGTGAATTCTCAGGTTGGTGAATATGGTAATACACTACAAGCAGCCACAGTGAATGGGAACGAATCTATTGTGCTTCATCTACGGGAGCGTGGGGCAGAGGTGAATACTCAGGGTGACCATTATGGAAATTGTTAGGCAGTAGCGGACTCTAAGGACCAGCGAGTCTGGACTAAGTCCCGATAGGTGACGAAGTGATTTCTAGGAAGGCTCACTTATAATGTCAAGAGGAAAGGTAGGTTTCTATGGTAGAATGAATATATTGATAAGATCTCTTCTCCGTTGCTGATGATCTGTAAAGCGTGCGAGGCACCTCGATATTTATATTCCGCGTCTGGGTGTTTGCGGCCTATCTATTCCTCCCCCTTTCCTGCCGTGCGAACTTCCTAGACCCTGAAAACTGTTACCCCACTTGACTCGGATTTCCTCGGACAGCGGGGAGGGTGTCCTACCCCTCTCCTTGTGGCATCGGTGCAAATCATAGCCACTTGAACCCCTTCGCCGTGGCAAGCGGTTACTGGTCCTTTCTCTGCATACGGAGTGATCAGCTCCGACGACAGACTTATCAAATGCAGGTGGATTTCTCATCTGTCGGCATCAACCCACAGAAAACATGCTCCTATCTTATCGCACCAATGGCGGTTAGGCCTCGTGGCGCTCAGGGTTAATCTCCTCACACGGTAGGCCCTCATCCGACTCTACCTTGTCATGCCTTTGGGGTATGGGTGAACGATCGTCTCTTGCGTGTCGTTCCCTCCTCTGGATTTTCCTCCGCATTCCTCCACCAACGGACTTGGATGTCGGTCTTACTGCCCTCATGGCAGCCGTGGACTCCTATTGGAGTAGCCGACCTCCCCCTGGTTGGCATTCATCCACTGGCGCAGCTGAGGGATCTTTGCATGCGTTTATCTCCACAACCAATCAACCAATTTAGTTCGTTCGACCTTGTCAGGATAGCCAAGAATCCTCTCTTGAGCATTCAGCGAAAACCCCTTGGTCGGAGACCTTCGGTGGTGGCATAAATGAGGGTTTTGTACCGCTGTAGTATTGGTAGAAATTAACTCCTTCTCTAAATACTTTGGCGGACCCTGGGATCGAACACGTGACCTTTTGCCAATGATCACGTGACATGCCCATTATGCTATGCTAGTTCGTCTTATGTGTAACACGAGCTCCCCTCTGTAAGAGTTCAGCCCGAATCTCTAAAAATCTATTTTTCTAATAGTGTACAAATTAAACTCCTTTAAGGACTCGGCAAGATAGGGTGAAAAACCTGTATCTGTTTACTTGGCCACGCCTAGGAAAACCTTTCCTTGTCATCCTTCCCCTATATCCGCGGCATCTCTGGGTTCTCTCTGTGGAACTCCTCTATCAACTCCACCGCATGGCCCAAATGTTCTGGTGGCTCCCAGGTGTTTTCATCCTCCGAGCACCCTCGCCACTTCACAAAGTACCTAAGTTCATGGATCCTCCTAGTGCGTCCATGAACCCTGCGAGTGTATGAAATGACCACGCTTTTGACTATCTTTTCAACCTCCCATTCTAAGTCGCCATCTATCTCTTCCAGCGCTGTGGGAGGTTGTTCCAGATCCCGTCGAATGGATGTCTGATAAGGCTCTAACAATGATACATGGAAGACGGGCTGTATCTTCCAGCGTTCTGAGATTTCCAGCTTGAATGCTCGGTTGCTGTGTGGCTCCAGGATTTTGAAGGGCCCATATAGCTTTGGGCTAAGCTTTTTGGAGGGTCGTTTGGTATGGGTGTTCTTGGCATTAAGCATCACCAAGTCGCCCGTCTGAAAGTTTGGTTGTGGCCTTACTTTCTTGTCATGGTACTGCCCCATTGCTTCTCTGGTTGCCTTCAATATGGCCATTCCCGTGTCCATGTATTTCCTTCATCCAGTGAGCATACGTGGTAGCTGCTAGGTTTCGAGCTTCCCGCTCCTTTATCTACTCCGTCTGTAGGTAGTATTCATAGTTCACGTAGAACGGTGTCAGTCCATGCGCACTCGTAATAGGGTTATTGTAGGCATGCTCTGCTAACGGGAGCAGTTGGTGCCAGTCATCCTGATCGTAGTTGACAAAGCTTCAGAGATAGCCTTCCAGCACTTGGTTGGTTCTCTCGGTCTGTCTGTCTGTTTGAGGATGGTATGCCGTTAACATCTTTCGCTTAATGCCTAAGAGTTTACAGAGGGATTCCCAAAATTCTCCCTGGAACTTTGCGTCCATATCCGAGATGATCTCCGCCAGTAGCCCATGTAGTTTCCACACTTCCCGGAGGAACACCTGGGCTACATCCTTTGCCGTTGCATTTTCCCTCAGCCCTATAAAGTAGGCCATCTTGGTGAAGCGGTCGACTACTACCATGATTTGAGTGCTCTCTTCTGACTTCGGTAACTGCGTTATGAAGTCGGTAGAGATAGAGGTCCACGCCCCATAGGGTATTTCCAATGGCTGTAGAAACCCGTATCTTGCGTGCCGTGGCGCTTTGTTGTGTTGACACTCGTCGCATGACTGTACGTAGTCGTTGACCCATTCCGCGAGACCGTTCCAGTAGAAGTCCCTGGTTATGATTTCCACTTTCTTTTCCTGGCCGAAATGCCCAGTGACCTGGGAGTTGTGGCTGCTTTGGGCAATCAGCGTTTGCAGGGCCTCGTCCTTTGGAACGAACAGCCATCCCTTGTAATACAGGAGGCCACTCTTCAAGGACTAGTGTGTTGGCATATCCTTTCCTTCATCTCGGATTCTTTCTAACTCCTTCCTTCTTTCCTTCCAGTCCTGGTCTACTTCCCCCTTCTCCGCCACCTGTGTCAGGAATTGAGCATCAAATATCGGTGCCGCTGCCTTGATAATCACTGCATTGGTTAGTCCGGTTTCTTCCGTCGTCAGGGCCTTGTGTTGTCCCCGATCGCACTCACCGAAGTGTTGATTTAGCCTGCTTGCTTCTCTTAGTTGACTGGTTTTGTTTTGGGTTTCGACCACACTGGTTCCTGTTCTTCCGAATCCATCCCAGCCCCCTCTCGGTGTCCTCTAGGTCTATCACATCGTGGAGCTCCCCATCGTGAATCCTTTCCATTATGAGTTGCGCCACTTGTTCGCTCTTCCCCACGTGGTAGTCCTGCTCCTTTAGATTGAACAGTAATACCTTTACCTCTCCTCGGTATTCCCGGTCAATGACTCCTGCCCCGACTATGATACCATAGCGGACTCCAAGGCCACTTCTTGGAGCTACCTGGCCGTAGGTTCCCGTTGGCAACGCTAGGGCTATTCCGGTGGCTACTGTCGCTTGTCCGTGAGCAGGCACTACTGCTTCTTCCAGCGCGTAGATGTCATGTCCTGCCACTTCGCTGGAGCCCCTTGTTGGAATTCGAGTGCCTGGATGTAACCGCATGGCTCGGGCATATTCGGGCTTGAGTATCTTTTGACCTGGACCAGGTTCCTCTTCTCGTCCTACCACTATAACCATAACCTCGTTAAAATATACGGGGTGTAAAATTGAGAGTTTCTCGCTTTGCACAGCTTCCCCCGTGAGACGGTATTCCAGCTCTCTGCTTAGCGTATCCGGCTTCCCACCACTCGGCCCTGGCCGGTACATGATTTTGAAGTTGAAGTCTGCTAACTTCTGTCCCCACCTTATCTGCCTGGCACTCCAGACCTTGGTCGTGAGGAAGTATTGTAGATTTTGATGGTCAGTAAACACCGTGATGGGTTTGCTAGTTCCTGTGAGGTATTGACGCCATTCCTTGAACGCCTGAACTATGGCGCGCAACTCCTTATCATGAACATTGTAGTTGCATTCTGCCAAGTTGAGCTTTTGGGAATGAAAAGCAATCGGGTGCAGTCTTTTCTCGATATATTGTGATAGAATGCACCCAAGTGCAAAATCGCTTGCATCTGTTTCCACCACCGTGTTTCGGTCTGGGTGGAAATGTGCCAGGATAGGCGCCGTCACGAACTGTTCCTTTAGGAATTCGAAAGCCTCCTCCTGCTCCTTTCCCCAATCAAATCCCTTGGGGTCGCCTTTCAACAACTCGGTTACATGTTCACAAGAACCTGAGAAATTCTTGAAGAATCTCCAGTAGAAATTTGCAAAGCCCATAAAGATTTGTATGTCCTTTACAGACTCAGGTCTCTTCCATTCCCTTATGGCTTTGACCCTTTGATCACGCATGGTGATCTCATCCGTCTTCACTATGTATCCCAGAAATTCCACCGCTTTGGTGTGGAATACTGATTTGGTGATGGACACAGCCAAGCAGTATTTCCATAACTTGGTCAGTACTTCTTTTACCAACTTGATGATGTCCTCCTCAGTTTTGGAGTAAATTAGCACATCGTCTATGTATACGACTGCTCCCAAGTCTAGGAACCTTCTCAGGACCACATGCATCATGTCTTGTAAAGTGGCGGGCGCGTTTACTAGTTTGAAAGGCATTACCCAATATTCGTAATGACCGTACCGAATGCAGAAGGCCGTCTTCCACTCGTCCCCCTTTTTTATGCATATCAGGTGGTAGCCATCTTTCCAGTCCAACTTGGTGAAAATACGCGACCCCACTACTCGATCTCTGAGTTCACTCATGAGCGGTAGGGGGTACTTGTTGGCGATAGTTACCTTGTTCAGCCCGCGGTAATTCACCCATAGTCTCAGCTGTCAGTCAGGTTTCGACACAAATAGTATTGGAGCACCTGCGGGTGACTGGCTGGGGGTTATCTTTCCTTTGCGTAGCATTTTGTCCAGGTATTCTCGCAATGCCCGTAGTTCCTTTTCTGACAACGCGTGTATTGGCCCCCATGGGGGCTTCTCGCCTTTAACTACCTTGATCTCATGATTAAAGGTATTGTGGTTTAGGAGGCGTTCCGCTGCCTGAGGCAGGAAGAGATCGGTGTACTCCCGGTAGGGTTTTGGCAGAGTCTCTATCACTACTGCCTCTGGGTCCTCTGGGCCTGTGATTCGGCCCACACATCTGGCTGCAGGGTCTGAGGCTACTGTCTCATCCCACTCAATGCAGATTCCCTCATCTTCTGGTTCCAGGTGTTCCTTACACTGCTCTGCCTGGAACTCCCACCTGCTTGCATCATCGATACATGATAGGCGATGTTGGCGATACCACCAACCGAAAGGTATTATCAAGTCATAGATCCCCTAACTCATGACTTCACAGGTAATTTCCGAACAATGTTGGTTAGCCCCAATTTCTAGCGTGATAGGGGTCGTATAGCACCTTTCCGCATTTCGGGACTGTGCGCCGTCAAACCCAGTTATACTAACTGGCATATCCCGTCGTATCATTGCTAGTCCTACTTTTTGGACTAGCGCTTCTCGTATGACAAAGATCTGTTAGCCCGCGTCTAATAACATGCGAATTGGTACTCGTTCTCCCTGTATTCGTAGGTATGCCGTGCCTTGTGGGCACTCGTAATGTGTACGTGTTGGGACTTGAGTCTTCTGTCTTTTTAGCTCCCCCGTAGGGTTACCCTGTCTTCGTTTACTGGACATTTTCGGGGCATTCAATAATCTTGAGTGTTTGTTATTGTGTCCGCACAATTTCGGCCATTTAGGCCTCCTCAGACAAACTCGGTCCATTCCCTGTGCGGCTCCTTTCTTATCCTCTTTCCTCTCAATAATGATATTTAATCATACTAGTCTATGCCACCAGTGCATAGATGAGGGAGCGACCTTTCTAACCCCGCCTTACGTCTTTGATACCTGCCGTTGCGTACGATTTAAGGCTAGCACACTGTCCTTTGTCTCCCCTAGCAACCTGCAGCCTACCTACTCACCGTCACTGGTGGTGTCATCCTGGGACTGGGGGAGTGCCTTCCGGCAGTCCTGCGCTATACTGACTCATTTCCCGTGCATGACCTTTGGAGGAAAGGGTTAGGGCGCCCTGAGTTGCCCCCCACAACAGTCCCCTTTTCATGCGTGCCGGGTTTGAACCTTCTCTACCCAGGGAGGAGTATAAAGTCTTGCCGTCCCACGTCCAGGGTGGGGGTCATTCTTGATTTAGTCCCCCTGAGTTGGGTTAACTTTCTCAGTTATACGCGCTTTTTCATGCCCTTCACACTTCTGTCCCTACCCACGCTCAGAACCCAGTCAGTGCGGTTCGCCTTGATTCTTGACTAAGCTATTCCCCTAGCTCACAATGTAGGTCGTGGTTTTTATACAGGGCTCCCGGTCGTCCGATCTATCCCCCTTCTTGATCTGACAACTCCCAAAGTCTAGGTGCTGGTGGCATATGGGTTTGGTTCACCGCTGGCCTTGGGGCGGTATTGCGAACCTCCATGTTTCGTGGCCTAAACTACCTTGCTTTCCGCTGTCCTATCGTTGCAACAACGGCTCCCTTCCTACAAGCTCCCCACTTGTGGTTGGTGAGTCCGCACCGGGTGCAGCTTTCATTTTCCCGGCGTTGGTCGACCAAGTTTTGGGGTATTCCCTTGTGAGCTTTCTTCCAGTCGGTATGCTCTACCCCTGGGGTCTTGGTCGATTTGTTGGTTTGGGCAAACCTTGCAGACTTGAAGTTTCCAGGTGCCGTCTTCCTCGGGAACTTGCTAGACTGCCCTTCTTCCGTTCCTTGCTTCGGCTCCTTTTCTCTGTCCTCCCAGCGTCGTTTCAGTGTTCTGGAAGAACACCAGGAGCGGGACAGATTGTCCCGTGATTGCCGTTCGTTGTTGAGGAAAGCCTCCTCCTGGTTTCCTACTCCTCGAAGGTGCTCCAGCCATTCAGTGTCGGTATCATATCGCTTATGAGACAACCGTCTCAGTATCCCCTCCAGTCGTCGGTCCTCGCTACCTTTCTCCATGCCGTCCCCTGTTGTAACAGGGGCACCCCTAGGAAGGTGGATCCCAAGGTTGCGACCGTACTGAACAACTTCAAACTTAGCGCCAAAGGTTCACAGAGATGTAAGAGTAAAGTAAACAGCAAAAATTAATATCGTTAAGCCTGACGCTTCACTCAATTAAGGTCTCGAGAGGATTGATTGTTGGAGTAGGAGAGTTCTCGCATAGACTTTCAGGTAGTTTTATCTTATGCCAGAAACTCCCCCATCGGTTTACTCCAACCATTCGAGTACACCCTTCTCCGCTAAGGGTGGTCCAACACGTCTCCTGGCACACCCGTCGGGCATGCATGTGTCGACACACTCTAGTTGGCATTTACCTTATGCAGTTATTGTTTCTGCGGTGCATTTCCACTTTGCACGCCGGAGTGAAAACTTCTGTCTATTGGTGTCTTGCCAGTGGCTAACAGTCAAGGCACCCCATGAACTAGACTATCTATAACACACTTCCCATATGCATTGATCTCCATTTGACTCCGGAGGCTACCGTGAGTGGTTTATCTATTTACTATTTACGGATCTCGGGCTTCCGGGGTCTTCCGCAGGGCATGGTAGTCCAGGAGTGATCCAATGGGCGCTACCCATGACCACTACCTCGGATCTACCCCACCTGTGGTAGAAATCATGCTTTTAGTGTCTCTGCACTTCCCTTTCAGAGCCTATAGCGTGGGGAGCACGTTCAGGCTTCGTAGGTGTAAAACTCTCCCAGTAGCCCCGGCGCCACCTGGGACTACCTTCGGGACCCCCACGGTTAACACCCGTTAACTCCGTCAGTTTTGGTCCGTTTTACTCCGAACAACTTAGAGGAGGTACTCCACCTTCCACCCTATGCCCCCTTATATACCCTGCGAACAGCCTACGGTCGACTGGACAGCAGCGATGTATACAGTGTTGCAAGCCTGTCTGCAAAGATTCCTCTTTGCTAGACTGCACACAACTACACAACTATTTGCCCATGACGTCCGGGCCTCAAGGCGGGGCCGGAGTGGTATGATAGGAATAATGTCTTCAATTTACAGCTTCATCGAAGCTACGTAGCTCGCCCAATTGCATCTCCCGGAACCCCAGATTCCAGTATCATGCATCGCTTCACGTGACAAACATTCCAGTCAATTTTCCTGAACTCCCCCAGGGACTTCGTATTGAAAGGTAGGGTAACTCAGGACTCAGGGCAGGGTAACCCAAGCCCCAAGGCATGGTAACCTCATCCCGAGGGTAGGGTAACCTTGTCCAGTGGACAAGTTAACTTTTCCCTGTCACCCTGTCTATCCCGTCGCCGGCGATAGACATTTCTGACTTGTCTCCAGTTACCCGGCCTAGCTGAGCAACTGCCACTTCATAAGTCCCTAAGTACGCTGACACCACTCCCGCATGTATTCAGGTACCTAAGTCCCTGTCCGGCCAATTGTGTTCATTCTCGGAGCCCAGGCCATCGGGTCTCTATAGGTCAAGTACTTACTTGCCTGCTAGTTCCCATCAGTTCGCCTCCTGGCCACCTGTATGAGTATAGGTTCCGTTTGCCATAGCTCATGTATGCCGGGTCGTTACACCTGTAGCTTGGCCTTGATGTTCAAGTTTTCCATCTGGAGAAGGTACTTGTCGATGCCCTTCTCATAGTTGATTTTTCCCATCTCGGCCAAAGCCTTCCGATCCTCATTGATCGGTGAGAACCGCACGATGATTTCGTGCTGAAACGGTTCCCATGTTAGCAATTCAGGACAGGTGCCATACCCTTCGAGCCCTTCCATGCTCTTCCTATACCAATTGCTGAAGGGCGTCGCATCAGCACACTTCGTCCTTCCCCAGGCGGAGATAATCCTATCTTAATCCCCCATCTACCGCATGGGATTTCGGCTAAAGTAGTCCTGGCACGCGTGCAGCCAGGTCTTTATATCCTGGTAGGACTTTGCTTCGTATATTTATGGAGGGTTGGTGGGCTTCTTCTGATGCAAAGCAGTTTGTTGGGCCAACTCCTTGGCCAACTGCAACATCATCTGATGTTCCTCCTCTTCCTTAGCACTCCTTGGTCTTCCCAGGGCCAGTGGCCCAGGCCGGCGGCTTGGTCCTTCTCCTCCATTATCCGACCCGTCGTCCCCCGCGTCTGGGTCTCCCGCTCCTCCGGCGACATTGGGAGGTGCCGTGGTGTCTCCTCGGCCACTCTGTATGGTCTCTGGCCGGGTACTCTGTTCCGCGGGTCCCTTTCCCTTGTATTGTTGGGGCGGCCCTGATCGTCCTCGCCCGGTTTCTCCATCATGGGTCGACCCCCCCTGATGCAAGCCTAACGCGGTCTGCACCACTACCGTCATTTCCCTTGTTGATTGCGCAAACATCTGGGTCATGCTCTGTTGCCTGTCCCTAAGCCCAGTTGTTACCTTTTTGTCGCGCGTCTGTAGTTCAGTAACAAACTGCACCTTCCGGGTTCCCCGACATCGCCGTTCCTCATCTAACTCCTTCCGGAGTCTATTCAGGCCTGTATAGAGCCCTTGGTCTCAACTCACTGACTCTTGGATGGTGCGTCCCAGGTCCTGGTGCAGCTGTCCACTGACTGCCACTTGCTGATCCGATCGCTCATGCATCCGAGCGAGTGCCGCTTCGATCACTCCCATGAATCGGGTGGTCTCGGCCACTTCCTCTCCTTCCAGATTCCTACTCTTATTTTGCCAGAGCGCCAATTCCTCTCCAACCAGCTGCTCCCCATTCAGAAGTCGCTCTCTTACTTGAGCCAGACCTTCTGCCATCTCTTTCCCTTCCTCAGATAGGGTCCCATAGGTGACCGTCTGGTCATTCTGGATTTGAGTAACGCTGCGGTCCAACTGGCCGATCAGTGTCCCAATGTATGCGGCGAAAGCGCCCAAGTCGGTAGTGCCTGAGGGGGTTGGGGTCCCCGAGCGTGACCTTAGTCTACTTTGTCTTTTTGTAACACTTTGAGTCGGCCCTCGGGGCACTGGTGGCCCCGACGGGTTCCTCGGTGTGGGTGTGAAACCAATACGGTGTTCTCATCCCATCGAGGCAACAGAAAACCTTCTGGAAGTCTATACCGAAAACAATCAGGATGAACTGAAGAAGTTTTATGAGAAGTGGCCTCGACAACGGTACTCTGGAGGAAAACTATGTGAAATGCAGTTGGAAATTCTCCAGGCAGCAGTGGAAGCAATTTCAAAGCTCATGTCTAGCCATCAAGCAAAGGCAACCCGCATGCCAGTGGGTAAGTATTTCACCTGGCATTACTAAGTATATCTTTTCCTGAAGTTGTAAGTAAAAAATGAGCAAAAGGTGCTTGGAGGTATTGATTTGTATACTGGAATAGAGCCAGTATTACAGTCACGTAAAGTACTGGCTCACAGGATTGCCGATGCTGGTGGATGGGGAAGAAGGGTAGTTAATCATATTTTGCAGTATGAGGTACAGTGGGTAACTAAGTGCCAAATTCCAAAACCACACCTTGGAAAGCATAGTCGTGTTATGAGCCTGCTGGAAGATCCTGATACGTTATTGGCTGTAAGACAGCATATTCAACAAGTTGGGAATAGCAAGTAATTCCTAGAAGTAGTTATTTGCAAGAATATAAGCAGTAATTTGATTTGAACTATAGAATTGAGCTCTAGAAATTTGGCAAGAGCCATTGCTAGCTTCTGGAAAAGCCAGAATGAAGAGTCTGAAATTACAAATCACTCAACCAGTAATCTTACCAGAGAGGTTGAGAAAGTTATGGCATCGTCAACAGCTGCACCGTGGCTAAAGTGCCTGGGATTTAAATACAAGTAGTACTGGAAAGGCATCTACAATAATGGCTATGAACGATCAGATGTCAAAGAATATCGCGATGAGCAGTTTCTTCCGCCAATTGCCTCCTACCCAGATCAGTTCATAATGTGGGATGAGAATTTAGATATCATTCCAAATCTACAGCACCAATCAGGAGAGGTCCAGCCAATCATCCTCGTAATGCAAGGCGAATGTACATTTAACTCTAATGGTAGACGACACTTCCTCTGGGTCTATCCTGAGCATAAATCTTTACATAAAAAGGGACGTGGCCAAGGCCTCCATGTATCTGATTTCTTAACTCCAATTAGGAGACTCAGCAATGGTCATGCCACTGTTACAATGAAGTGTGGAGGGGACACATGATGGAATAGAGACATGCTTTTAGAGCAGATTCGAGATAAGGCTATTCCAGCCTTTGAAGCCCAGTTTCTGCGATGCGAAGCACTTTTTGCATTTGACAATTCATGCAGTCATCTAAAATATGTAGATGATATCTTAAGGGTATCAGAAATGAATTTAGACCCAGGGGGTAAAAACAGGAAAGCTATGCGAGATACCTGGGTTATCGATACAGGTCATCTAAATGGTGGATACACCCAGCAAATGATATTTACTGATGGAACTCCCAAGGGTCTCAAGGCTATTCTGACTGAGTGTGGACTATGGCCACATGACCTACCTTAGTTTCGTGCTCAATACTCAATTCGATCAACAACCAGAAAGCGTACCAAGCCCAATGCTCGATGTCTTGATGGTGGAACCTGCTGCACTCGTGCCCTTTTGGCTGTCCCGCCTGACTTTAAATCTTAAAAGAGTCAACTTGAGGAAGCAATTTTGCTGGCTGGACATGGGGTGATTTTCTATCCAGCCTTCCATTGGAAGATTAATTTCATTGAATACTATTGGGGTGTAGCAAAGGCATATACAAGAGAAAATTGCACTTATAACTTTGAAGGATTTCAGTGCTTAGTTCCTGAGGCTCTTGCTAAGTTGCCAAATAGTACCATTTGGAAGTATTGGACAAAGACACAAAGGATCATGGAAACCTATCCGGAAACAGTGGTTTATGCCTTGCGGGAATATGAGAAACTTACTAGTCGGAGCTACAAGTCTCATAGGCAGGTCAGTAATTTTTCTTGTAATTGCTTGTTATAACTTTCTGCATTGTATACTTAATATTATAAGTGTAATATTTTATCTTATTGATATCAAGTTGACAATTGAAATAGCTGGAGAGATAAAATAAGAAAAATAATCTTGACTTAATTGTGAAGTGACCTTAGGACCTTGAAAATTTATCATTCCAACATATTACCCTATACCCTGGTAAATTTGAAGCATTACAGGATGCAACGGCCTTGATACATGCTCTAAGCACTTTGCACCATACTAAAATAGCTTAACGTCGTTGATCCCAATACCAATTTTTCATCCACTCTTGAAGTTCGCGAACCTGTTACAGGGATTGGGCCACTTGAAGGACTAGAGTACATGGAGTGGAAGAAAGATAAAGGGGGAGTTCTTTGGCTCTATGAAATATGTGAGTACACCAGTGAGTGAAATCTTCTATTTTCAGGAACGTATTTAATATTTGTGTGTTACAGCCGGATACGGCAAAAGTGTCCTGAGGTGTGAACTTAAGCAGTATGTAGAAGCGGAAGGGGATTTCTTGCTAATCAGCTCTCCAGTGCTACTGCAATTGAAGATGTCAAATGCCAGTGCAGCAACCATGATGATCATGTATTAGCCTATTTCTACTTTACCTTTAGTGACCTGGAGAAGCAGAACTTTGTCAATATGCTTCTATCCATCATTGGCCAACTAGTGGTGGGACTACCAGGCCGGAAGTTGTACGAGGAGGTCATAAACCTGTATTACAAGTCGAAGGCAATTGGAAGAGTGCCAGACATCCAAGTTCTTCAAACTGTATTTTTGTGGATCATAAAGCTTTCCAAAAAGATGTTTATCATTTTCGATACCTTGAATGAATTCCCAAGAGCTAGACAGAGGAGTCTCCTATCTTGGATCGAACATCTTACTGTGGATCATGATATAGGATCTCTTTGTATACTTGTCATTGGTCATTGTGTGGCCGATATAGTAAGATCCTTGGAACCACTTACTACTTTTCCAATATTGCTATAATCCAAAAATATCGATCCTAACATCCGGTCATATATCCAGAACTCGCTAGATGGTACGCATGGTTTTCAGAAGTTTATTAATAAAATTAAGAGTAAGATAGATGATACACTGGTTACTCATTTGCAAGGAATGTAGGTTACATTCATCTTTTGAATATTTAACATACACTGATATAGGGTTCAATCCATAAAGGTCCTACTGGATACACTGTCTTTTATGAATTCTAGAGGAATGCATAACGCCAAAAGCGGTGAGGGCTGCCTTGGAGGAGCTGCCAAAAGATTTGCATTCTGTCTACTTGAGGATCCTAGACAGCATACCTGAGGCGCAGAGGGTATGTGTCCAGCAAGCGATGTATTGGCTCGCATTTCCAGCAGAAGCATTGAGCTTAGGCTAGATCGTAGAGGCTGTTGTTATTGAATAGGATGTCAACTAGTATGACAAGAATTGGGAAACCCTTTTTGATATGAGGTCCCTTATAAGTATTTGCCCAAGCCTTATTTCCCTCGAAGATGCCAGGCATGATGAATACTCCTCCCAGGAAAACTGCAGATTACGACCAGCAGATTTCTCAGTAAAGGAATATTCGATATCCAACCGGACGGCTTTTGGCCAGGAGGCATACTATCATATTTGTGAGGATCAAGCGAATCTACAGATAGGCCATACTTGCCTTAGCGGAATACTAGGACCTAGTGCACAGGATACCATATCCAGAGATGAAATCCAACAGATGTCCTTTCTATTCTATAGCACTTGCTATTGGTTCAGATATATCAGAGCTATCGCGGATACAGCACCCGCCCCGCTCTCTGATACTACATTGCAGGTCCTAGAGCTTAGCAAGGACTGGCTAGATATATAGAACCACGATCTTTATTCCTTGCATAGATGGTCCGGGAGTTACATGCCAGCAATCCACTGTTCTTCTTTGTTAAATTTGTTGACAGCTTGTAAATCATTAATCTACGAAAAGGAGGATGCAGTAAATGTGATTGCGCATGATGGCCATTATAGCAATGCACTACAGGCAGCTGCAGCAAACGGCAATGAATCAGTCATGCCGCTTCTAATGGAGCATGGGGCAGAGCTAACTGCTTAGGGTGGCCATTGTGGCAATGCACTAGAGGCTGCTGCATGGCAGAGGAACGAATCTATGATGCAGCTTCTCCTTGAGCACGGTGCAAGGGTGAATACTCAGGGTGGCGATTATGGAAATGCGCTACACGCTGCTGTAGCAAACGGGAACGAATCCAGCATGCAGCTTCTCCTCCAACATGGGACAGAGGTAAATGCTCAAGGTGGCAATTATGGAAATGCACTATACACAGCTGTAGCAAATGTGAACAAATCTATTGTGCAGCTTGTCCTCGAGTGTGGGGTAGAGGTGAATGCTCAGGGTAGCTATTATGGCAATGCACTACAAGCAGCTATAGCAAATAGGAACGAATCTGTCATGTAGCTTCTTTTCAAGCGTGGGGCAGAGGTGAATACTTAGGGTGGCCATTATGGAAATACACTACACGCAGCTGCAGCAAAAGGGAACAAATCTATTGTGCAGCTTCTTCTCGAATGTGGGGCAGAAGTGAATGCTCAGGATGGCAGTTATGACAATGCACTACAAGCAGCTGCAGCAAACAGGAGCAAATCTATTGTGCAGCTTCTCCTCGAGTGTGGAGCAGAGGTGAATGCTTGGTGTAGCACTTATAGCAATACACTACAAGGAGCTGTAGCAAATAGGAATGAATCTATTGTGCAGCTTCTTCTGGAGCATGGGGCAGAGGTGAATACTCAAGGTGGCTATTATGGAAATGCACTACAAGGAGCTGCAGCAAATGGCCACGAATCCGTCATGCAGCTTCTCCTTGAGTGTGGAGCAGAGATGAATGCTCAGGGTGGTTATCATGGCAATGCACTACAAGCAGCCAAAGACTACGGGTATGAATCAGTTGTGCAACCACTTCTAAAACATGGGGCGGATGGGAATATCTGAATTTTGCCAACGCGCTGGAGTAGTGTAGGTAGCCACGAGACTGTTGATAGTTCAATTACTGTAGAAAGACAATACTAGACAGTAGTCACTTCTTGAGTTATTCCATTCCTACCACACTGAACCCTGATCCCTCCTTTAATCTAGCGTTTCCAATGTTCTCTCACACAACCCGAGCCCACATTGGCATACCTGTTACTACAGTATCATACCCAGAATCCACTGAAACGCTCTCGTCCTGTTCTAGCACCCACCCCGAACGATTAACTGGTCCTTTTGCAAACAATATCGGTTGTGCTGTCACCGGAACCTATTACGCGCAAGGTTCCTGGAATCCTCAGCCTTCCTCTTAACCATATTACTCATACCTACACATTCAAACCTACCACTAATACCCTCTTTGCCGATCCAACTCGTGCACCACCTCTACCATTCGGTCTCGACCATCTACGAACTCATTCCAACATCCGAAGAACATCCTTCTTCATCTGCAGTTGAGGAAGATGCTGCCACATATTGCAAGTTCTAATTTGTTATACTCAGGCTGCTCGGTTCCCAATCCCTACTGCCTTTTCCCGTCGTTTATTATCTTACTCCAATCTCAGAATCAGATATATCCCGTAATATCTGGTCTAGGGATAGGGGACGTCATACCTACTATGGTATCCACATCTTCTGAATTTGTCAGCAAACCTCCAGATTCAAAGACCACGAGTATTATTCTGGCAGTTGAAGTAATGCATGAATGGAGATTAGGAAAGACGGGGAGTGTCAAGTTAACTACCCATTCCTTGTTTTTCTGGTCACAATTGGACTCGGTGTATGCTGCCTCCGGGATTTGAAGCATTGGGGGGGTTTTTTTTCCATCCTATCATACTTTTTCTCTCCTTCCTTCTTCTAAGCCGCGTGAGACAATAGTTGCCAATTTGTGGAGGAGGTTGTGGAGGAAAAAGTGCATTCATCCATCTTGGGGGATCGATTGTTTGTGGACTTGTGTTCCCCGCTCTTCGGTGTCTTTTCTCCTAAGATATCACCATATAAACACTGGATCAAACATTAGCCGTTAGCGCTTGTCCCAAGAGCCTAAAAGTGTGTAGACCTTTCAGCTATGAGGCTAAGCTCCCCTCAGTATGAATTATTCAAGAGCAAGCCTCGCAATAGGCGAACCCGAGCCAGAAATGAACCCACAGCCAAGACAGAAATTGATGGACATCCAAAACCCTCACCTATCCTGATCCTCCAATTCGGATTCATGATTGACAAAAATCCTTCCAGTTCATTATCTATCCCGTATCCTTCATATGTATCAATTCTCCGAAAACCATCAACTATGAGTCAATTCTTTGATTAAGCCCCCTGCGCTGCAAGCGAAAGTATGCTCTCCAACCAGCTCTCATTTATTTCACATCCACAAACCTTTTCCACCTATGTCTAGTAATAACGCCAGAACGGTAATCTAAGTGCTGGAACCGTTTGATAGTTTCGGGCCCCAGAGACCAGCAATATCGTAGGAACTAGCCTTGATGGAGTGAACGGCTTGACGTACTTCCAGGCTCCGACGATACGCATTTAAGGAAAAATACATGAATGCCGAGACTTGCCCATGCAGTACCCGAAATTCTATACAATCCTAGGGACTAGCGCCAGCCACCTGCACCAATCGCTAGAGCTATAATGTATGCCCTCTTCAAGTGGCCGTCTCTGCTTTCCCATGGTAAAGGTGAACTAGTCATTGGGCCACCGGGCAAGCCGGGCTTGGGCCGGGTCAGGTCCACTGATTTCAGCGCTCACTGGGGTGCCCGCAGGTTAGAACTATGCAATGAATGCCAGGTTTGGGGGGGTCTGCTTATCCAGTAATGTGGGAACCCGGATAGGCTTCGATATCGTGGGAGTGTCCTGCATGGGAGCGGGGTTTAGTCCATTACCGATAAAAGTTGAGAAGTGTTTCCTCACCCTCCCACGCGACTCCCTGCAATCCCCCCAAATTTCTGTGCGCTATACCACCCCGGGGCTGAGAACGACATTAGAAGAACCCCCCATGTGGGTAGCTTCCGGCCATTTTTACACGTCCGTTGACCCCGCGGTTGGCGTATCCTTTTGGTTCCACACCCTAAGGCAAAATCGTAAAAGACGTGCGATCAGAATGAGTTAAACAGGGATCCCACATGCAGTAGGTCCTTAGTCTTGTCGGTAATCCATATCCCTCGTTGCTGTGGCTGAGATGTTCTCCTGGTTTCCTTCCAGCTAGAGATATTGGGGTGTAGGTCCGGTGGTCCCTGCCTGATCGATTCTTCTCCGGAAACTCAATGTATCCAACAGCCTAGAGCCGTAGACCCTGTATAGAAGTGTGCTCGTGATTCCACTTAGTCAGCACCTTGAGCAATAACGGGGCAACTTTCTTAGAAAAACGAAGTGTGGGAAAGTGACGATTGTGGACTACAAGCTGGACACATACCGTGAGGGCAAAAAGTCAAGCCACTAAGGTGCCCAGAGACCCGCAAACGAAGGGGAATAATAATAGGACAAAAAAACTAAGGTACCACCTCTTCAACCTTATAACGGCAGCGGCGGTTTGTTATGGGAGACCACAATTTCCTGAAAGGTTGTAGAGCAATTGCTTCCTGCATGAGAAAAGCTATCTTCAAGTAGTATTTAGCTGCTTTAGCATCGCATTCATGGAAGAAACAGGAAAGTACTAGTAAACACTTTGCTATAATACTTGTTGGGCAATCGGAATGTGCTTCATGAGATGTCTCAGATTTTCGCGAACACTTCTGCATAGGGACTGTCCAGAAATTATCATCCTTTAAATATTCCGCGCACCCCCGAGGGTAACCAGAGCGGGATACCAGAAATCAAGTATTGTGCTAGAAGGAAGAACAAAGATTGTCTCCAGAGGTGTGGGTGGAATATGGTGTCATTGGGTGGGATCGCTTGGATGCTTGAGGAAGGAAACATCCGTGCATTGAGTATTAAATTAAGGTTTAGGACTACGGTGTGTGCGAGTGAGGGGCTCTGAATTGGTATGATAGAGTAGGAGGTTGGGTTGGGGATACTCCTCTACGGGTCGTAAGAAGTAATTGACTAAGGGGCATAGAAGGCTATTTGGGCGGGGGTGTTTCACGCAGCGCATATTATGATAGAAGGATTCCTAGGGTTTAGATAGGTTACCGAACCGTGGTCCGCACTCTTCCCGATAGGAACGGCGCGTAATTCTACCTGAATATCATCTATAACTACCGCTAATCCTCCCCCTCAATTTCAATCCCTCCCGCCCACCCCGCCAGCACTTCCCCCACATCTGCATATCTAACCTCCACATCTTCGGCACTCTCTAACCACCCAATCCATCTCCCCAAAAACGCCTCCTTCCCCCCCCGCCCCACAGTCTCCGCATCGCCAACAACACACAAATGGCACCTGGGCCTAGTAACAGCTACATTTACTCTCCGCTCATCCTTCAAGAACCCCACTTCCCGCTTATCGTTACTCCTAACGAGTGAAAACACCACCGCTTCTTTCTCCCGTCCTTGGAACGAGTCTACAGTGTTGACTTCTACCACCGGGTACGTGCCTCGGAGAAGCTTGGTTATGAGCGAGACCTGGGCGGAGTAGGGTGTCAACACGCCAATATCTTCTGGGCGGACACCGGCGGTGATAAGGGCGTGGATGTGCATTGCCGCAAGGCGTGCTTCAAGAGTGTTAGATTTTGACTCTGACGTTGGGGATTTGGTGTTGGGGGTGGGCAGAGACGGGTCCTCGGGGAAGAAGCCGCCCTGGGTATCTATGAATAGTAGTGGGATCGAGGTGTCTTCAGTTTTGGTCACTGGGTAGGGTAATGACGTGCACAGCAACCTCTCTGCGACTGAGGGTGCAGCAATCAAGGAGCCATTATACAACTCCTGGCTCGGGAAGTGCATAATCGTCGCGTGCATTCGGTATTGAGTGGTTAATAGGCGCTTTATCCCTTCGCCATGTATCGCTAGTAACCTCGAGAATAGTGTTATTTCCAGCGAATCCGGTATTTCCGTTCTCGTCTTTGGGGGTTTGGGGACAGAGCCTTTTGTCTGCGACTTTATTGTTGGTGGCAGTTGCATTGGATCCCCGGCTAGTATCAATTTTTGGATACCAGACTTATTTGTTAATAGTAATGGAATCCAACATTGCGCCTCGAGGGCTTGGGAGCCTTCGTCGACGATTACTATATCAAATTTTTCGCTCCAGAGTTGCTTGCTGCCGGCGCCGTGGAGTGTTGCTAATACAACCTACGCACTATCAGCCCACACTCGTTCACTCGAGTGCGAGTGGGATACGCACTTCGCTCCATTTAACAATCTCAGTAACACATTTCTTCTCTCGCTCACGATATTCCCCCCGGAGGTGGCGGACTGTATCCCAGCCCTCCTTTCGAGCACGGCCTTTCATTCGTGTCTTTCCAGTCGCTTTGAGCTTTGATAGGAGGTCGTCCATCTCTTTACGTACGTCGGTGATTATCTCACCCTGCTCAGAGGTGCGGGTTAGGTTGTCCAGACTGCGCTCTATAACCTTGGGGAGGAGGCGGGCCGGGTGGCCCATGCGGATTATCGGGAGAGAGGAGGGGAGGCGGAGGACAATGTTATCCACTGATATGTTTGACGGCCCGCATACCAAGATCTTCTTTGGAGTTGGAGGAGTAGACGAACTTGTTGCTGGAGGAGTGGCGAGTTGGAGGATAATTTCCAGTAGTGTTTGTGTCTTTCCGGTTCCCGGGGGTCCATGTATCAACGCTACACGAAGACTATAGTGAGTAACCGCCCATTCATTGTCTTGAGAGAAACGACAACCCACCAACCTCCTCACTCGCAAGCGCAAATCTAACAGCCTGCTTCTGACTGTCGTTCAACCCCTCGTCAAACCAGTTCACCTCCATCTTCTCGTACCCTTCGGCAACCTCCCTCGCAGCCCTCCTCCCAAACAGAACATCCACCAACCCAGTTGTATCACCCTTCTCCCCCGCAGTCTTCAGAAACCCCATAGCCTTCTCCATTCTTTTGAACGTAACTTCGTTCGCAACCTTCACAACCCACAACCTCTTCCCAGTCCAAACCCTATCAACCTCATCCCCCGCGGCCTCCACAGCAACCGCAAGCCTCGCTTCAAAGACTCTATGCACAACACCCTCGACCCCAGCAATTTTGGCGTCAGTTTTCTCCTTCTTGCTAGCCGAGCCTCCTGGTTGCGCCTCCACTCGGACTATGTCGCCTTGGCGGATTCCGTGCGGGGGCAGAAGACCAGTGGGGAATATTGCCGAGTCGGGTTCGAGGTCTATGATTGTACGGCCACCGAAACCGGTTCGTTGGGAGGTTGGGAGGAGGTTTGTTAGTGCGAGGCCATGGCGGAGGAGAGCGGTGGGCGGTAGGGTTGAGAGGAGAGCTGTTTGTAGCGTGATGTCCGCGTCGCGTTCAGCTTGGAGAAGCTCTATTTGCTTTTCGGCGAAGGCGGGGATGTCCATTGTGCGGGAAACGGACTGCGATTAGTCTAGGCGGGGGCAGTCTGAAGGATAGTGCGGGATCCAGGATTGGGGTCGGGATTTGAGTGTTGCGATTGGGAGCAAGCGCCTTGCCAGCACCTGGTGATGATCCGTGTGTCTTTGGTCAAGTTTCCATCGCAGTGACGTAGGGTTAGGGTTGGGAGCAGTTGAGCCGCAACACCAGAGCCTCAATTTGCGCTCTCTGTGATGTTCTAAGCGACTGGCGACACCCCTCCTCCGTTAGAAACCCACCGGGATGTGAACTTCCCAAAGCCACAGATATTGCCAGGAATACCCCTACGGTATACAAAACTCCTCTGAGCCTTTCTTCAAGAATATATTATACGAAAATTTTCAGCCACCTTTCTGGGGACCTCGATTGCCAAGCGGGGAGATTCGCTAGGTCTGCCGACAGTATTCTCTCACTTTATGATTTTGATTTCGGGCCCAGCTCCTTCAACTCCCAGCTATGAGACGGGTACGTAAACTCTAGGCTCAATACCTCTTGGCTTCAATCATCTTCACAATAGACTACCGGCCCCTATCTGTTAAGCTACCAGTAACTTATCAGATATCGGCCAACACAGGTCAAACAACAGTGGTTCGGCTACTCTTCGGTCCAATGCCGAATAGTCCACCGGCATTGGCAAATATCTCACTCGTCCCCTCGGACCGCATCAAACAAACCTCCCCACCGCATCCGATAATCGAACAAATAATTGAGAAAAGCCCTCACAATAGCGCACAAAACGTGTCCATTGCTATTTGAGTCGAGGGCTCGCAATTCCCCCCCCCACACCCCATCCCGGAGCGCAGAGATCTGTTCAAGTCGCCAGATTGAAGTCGCGGTTTTTTTTGGTGGGTCACCGCCAAGACAGGGGCGACTTCGATCCGACGACTTGTACAAGCAGCGTAGAGCAGCCCTCCAATTAAAAAGCACAGCACCCCCCCACTGTGCTACCGAGAAGTTTATGGCGAGGGACTTCAGTAGCTGAAGTACTTTGCAAGGAACAAATTGCACAACTGCAAGCCCTAAAGGATTCTCGACAACCATTCTGGTGAGAATTATGGCTCGATTGGGTGATAGAATAGGTGATTCTCTACACACTAAGAGAGAAAATAAAAATATCTCAAGTTTCCATGGCGTTATCAGGGTTTGAAATTAGGTGAACTTCTGGCTGGGGGGAATGTCCGGAGCATGTTAATAATTAATTTCCCCGGCACAGCCAGTTAATGGACTTTTGCCAAGTGATTAGCCTATATTAAGACAACTTCTTGGCATATTAACATACTACTGCTAAGCCATGATGAATGTCCGCCTGCTCCGGCTGCAGATGTCCCTCAACGTAGGAAGTTGAGGTTGGGATCATCGCAGGGATCAGGCTAGGTTTGGGAAACAGCCGCGGCCCGAGCCGACTAGCTCCCGGCTATAAACCACGTGCGATTGTGGCTTCAACCGATCGCTAAGTTTAATTTAACTTCGGGGTGCTCGGGGGGGTGGGATAATTTACTATGGACCGGAACATACCGGTAATTAAGACCCTCGTTAGGGCGTTGGGGCTACCTCTCCCAGTGTATTTTGTTGTATTTTTCTTTTTATTCGTCCCAACCGAGAGCCGAAGGGGAATCACTCCGCTGTGTTTTCTCCTTCTATCAAAAGGGAGACACTCTGGAACCCTCGGTGATTCTCAATTAAAGGTCTCTATAGCATGGGGCTACGATGAGGTGCATTCCTGGCCGATGGGGGGGGTGAAAATTGGGATATGTGGCGTCGAGGGGGCATCCAAGGAGAGAGGCGTATTATAGCATATGGCACTCTCTCGCCGTTCACCACAGATTGGAATGTACGCAAAAATCACCGGTCTCTAAGTGCCTCGAGAAGAAGGAGCCTCATTACTAGGAGGATCAAGCTGTCAGGAGCCCATCATACTACGCGCCATCCCCCCCACTCTGACCCCACTTGCCGGTGACCGTATCACTCCCGTGGTTTGGCGACATTGGTGGCGGAAGCTTCAGATTCTTAACTACTGAGAAAATACTTGCTCCCTCCGGCCTTCCCTTTGCCGAAGGCGGGTCGACCGCGGAGATGAGAACTCCAGGTCTGTGCCGCTAACCCACAAATGCAATTATTTGCCTGCTTTGGCCAGATGGGGTAATGGGTGAGTATCGGAATGGGAGCTTCCATAGTTGACGGGTCAATTGCGGCCAAGGAGAGGGATGCTTGATAGGGCACGGACTAGCACTTGGAGGGACTCATTCGTTGGAGGGTGGTACCCGTGGGTTGGGACACTGTGCCCTCAAAAACGGGGGCGGGGGAATCGAGTGCCCGGGCTGATGTCATATAATGCTAGCAATGGGGGATTGTAACGGCTTATCCCCCGAGCGGATATTTCGGCGAATGTCCGCTATGGGTCAGGAAGTTCATTCTATGCTATAATACTTCTGTCCTTACTTTTCAAAGCTATGATGGTATTTAATCTTAGTGAGATGCCTCTTTCGATTCAAGATGTCATGCTTTTAGGATTTCTCGCGGGTCTAACCAAACGGCTGATCTGATTCGCAGATTTCATGAAATATATTCGATATGGCCCAATTGTGGTCGTGATCCCAAACCACTCGATCATTGATCCCCCTGGTTATACTCAATCACTAATGGAGTCTATTGTGAGTGCTTCGGGGGTGAGGTAAGATATATTTTGTAGAGCCAAGCCCTAGAGTCTTGCTACACAAATCGATGCATGGTGTGGTTTACCTAAATGGTGTTGCAAAGAAAGAGACGTCGGAGCCACGAGGATACTAACTCGTAGGCCAGGAAAGTTACCCTTCGCTTTGGATTTTTTGATAGTTTCCATGTTGACGTTCACTCTGTCCTCCTGTCTTTATTTTTTGGTCATCTTAGCTGTTTTCCGTAAGTTTTTGGGTACTGCCCAAACACCTTGTTACTACTGTTCAACAATAACTTATTATTTCCCTCGCGATAAACAGTATCATACCAAGTCTGGATATTATTCACAACTCAATATGGGGACTCAACCCTCGCTTAACCGGAGCTAGTTGGAAAGTGAATTATTACCTCCTTGTGAATTCTCTTAGCGCAACAGTATGATCAGATGGTCACACTAGCCGTCTATCCTATGCATCCTTCTTCTTGCTCCATGCACAGGGGATGCTCTCTAGTATTCGATATCAGCCCCTCCTCCTCCACCCTAGAAGAAGGCTGAACTCTCCAGTCCAACGATATATAAGCCCGGCCTCCCGCACAGGCCCACCCCTTAACTACTCCACCCTCACAACTGCTGCCGTCAACCCCCCGAGTAGTTTCTAATAATCATGAAGTTCATCGCCGCCGTCTCTCTTCCCCTTACAACCCTAGCCCTCGCCGGGGAGATCCCGGACCCCCCAACCCAGGATATCTACACCTCCGGCGAAGTCTAAACGAAGATAATGAACAAGTACAGCAGTTCCCGCGGCACCGGGCCAACGGAGAATCCAATTGTACCTAGTATAAGAGATTGGCGCCTAGTACTTGTGTGAATGGGGAAGCGGGAGAGTTTAGGTGCGGTACTGTGGACCTGTCGGGCTTTGTCAGTCTTGCGGATTTGGGTAGCGCCACCGGTGAAGGGAGTAAGCACTTGGGTATGGACTTCTCCGGAGGGACGGGAGCTTGTCATTATTGCCCAGGTACGCTTTACTCGGCCGTGTTATCCGGGGAGAGGCTAATCATATAGGCCGATGGAGCGGCGTTCGCGGAGGTTTACCAAGGGTGGGAAATTAGCTTACCTCGGCCTGTCTGCCGCAGCCAAGAACTCCGAGTATCTGGCGCAGTATGACTTGCCAATCCAAACCGCACGGCCGGCTAATCTGAGGACCCTTTCAGAGATCAGAGTGCTAGGAAACTACTCTGTTATTGGCTCCGAAGCTGAAAACCATTTTGTCCAAATCTTCGATATGCGCAAACTCGCTGCGATCACGGGATCTGAGAAGCCCAAGACCTTCAGCATATCCACTAAACTCACAAATCTATTCACAGGCCTGCCGGTCGGGAGAACACACAACATTGTCATGAACAGGGACTACAACTATGCTGTTGCTGTCGGCACGGTCCCGAGATCCTCAGCTTGTAGGAATGCATTGATCTTCATCAGTCTGGGGGGTCCGGCAAATCCGACGAGTCCGTGGTGAGCTTCTGAGGATGGATATGTCCACGAGCATGCCGCACGCTCCGGTCCAACCAAGCAAATTTAACATTGACAGCGGGCAATGCCTCAAATACGAAGGTCCCAACACCCGCTTCCAAGGTCGAGACATCTGCTACGCTTACAATGAAAGCAGCCTCACCATGTGTCCCCATCTCGCCCCCAGCACCCAAACCCCGCTGATCCCCATCGGCGACTACGTAACTAGAAAATCAGACACTTCAATAATATCCCGAACCTCCTACACAGCAGCAGCCTACACCAATAGGGCTAGGTCCCGAACACCGAAAACCAAGAATTCCTTATCCCGGACGACGAATATGACGAACACGATGGCGTGGGCCCAGCCGCGGAGAGACACCCGGTAACCTACATCTGGGACATCCGGGGCCTGAAAACCTCCAAACAGACGGGGCACTACAAGTCCAGCCAATACGACATCGACCAAAACCAATGCGTCGTGAATGGGAGAGCCTACCAGAGTAATTATGGAGGCGGGCTGCGGATATTGGATGTTTCGGGTATTCCGTCGGATCCCACTGGAAGGCGGGGATTAAGGAGGTGGGTTATCTCGACGTTTACCCGGAGGATGGTGGGCAGCCGGAGGCGGTCGTATTCGATTTTGTTGGGACTTGGGCGAGTTATGCCTGTTTTGAGGGCAGGTGGATTATGGTCAATACTATTGACAGGGGGGGGAGTTGTGGTTAGGTATACCGGGGAATAGGGATGGTTGGTTAGTGTCCATTAATTCGTGATTTCGTCGCTATGGATAACCCTGATACGAAGAATATGGGTTCCTGTTTTGGGCAGGGCGCTTAGGGAATCCATTCAGCGCCATACTGTATCACTCGGCGTAGTGCAAAGGAACAAACAAGAATAAAATTTATATTCCGTTCTAGCAATGATGAGATCCTCGGTTCATCCGCGTTTAGTTAAAGGCGCTTGCTTCATAGATCATTTCTTACCTCCCCTCCGGCAGGAGTTTCTCGAAATCCTCTCCTCCCAACTTACACTCAGGCCTATTCAAGAAATTTCGCTACATGTTTATCCCCAGAATCCTCCGAGTACTCTCAATATCTCGCCTCCGCGCTAACTTACTTGTCCGACCCCCCATCCCCTGCGGTCCATACATTCAACCGCCCCCCCTACTCGGCACGCACAACTGAACTACCAGTTCCGGCCAAGTGAGCCACCATGTCTACAGCTCTTTCCTTACCCCCTGTGCTTCCAGTCAACCCTGTTACAGCCCATGAGGGCTCCGGAATAACCCACTGGAGCCTGGCACCCGCGAGGCACCATACCTCGGTATCTCGCATAACAGGCGGCGCGATACGGTATTGGACGAGTACGGTGCAACGCTCGAAAGCGAGAGCGAACGAGATGACGCAAGAAGCCTTTGGAAATACCGCGATTCGGAAGGAAATCAAAAGCGAGAAAGTACGGGGTGATGTTCTGTTCGGTATCGAAGGAGTAATCTTACTTGCAGAACGTGCGAGTTGTTGTGGGTAGCGATAGTATTTATTCTCTAGCCCCTTCCATCCGCTGAAACTAGGCGATGGAGTAGTTCCTGAAGGTTAATGTACCAGTACCCACCATCGGCATCTCCATGGGTGAATACATTCCTAAAAAGCGCTATAAATACCGGTATTAATAGTGGCTACGTCTCCTCTCCCGGGGGGTTGTTTTTTCATGTCCGAACTAGCTACGGGCGCGTTCTACAGTGTGCTCGAATTGGTGCGCAAGGGGCGGAAGGCCAATCATGGGGATCCACTCGATAGTTCGCTTTTGGGGATTTATTCGAGGGGTGTCTATCTACCACGATTTCCCCACCACTAGCCTATCAGTTCTATCCGGACGGATGTGTGTGCGATTTCATCGTGTTTCGTATGCATGGTGAGAAAAGCGTTCAAGAGTCTGTCTATCGCTTTAAAATTCATCGGTAACTGCTGGGGATTCCGGGTTCCACGGGGGGGGGGATGGGGGGGGGATCGACCATTTAGCGTTCCGCGTCGGGGACCGGTGGGGGAGGGCAAAGGGAGGATCTGGCTCACCGGGGCTTTTCTCTAACCACCAGACCACACCACCATGCCCAAACCATCACAGCAAATCACTCGCTGATATGGGAGAGTTGAAAGAGGGTTTAAGGTAACCAATCTGGGCCTTTTGTTTTTTTCTACTATTCCGTAATTCACAAGATCCATTTATTTCAAGATGAGTTCTTTCCAAGCCTTTCAAGCTCCCCACCCCACTATATTTCTCCACCCTCCCCGCCTCCCTCCCCTCTTCCCACTCTTAATAACCGGGAAAACAAAAAAAAGCTAGAAACCCCGCCATTTTTTGTTTATTCATTCGCACAAAATAAGTTCCACCTCGTCCAGCACAGAAGCATGCCCCCCATAACACGCACTCAAACCACCCAGCTCCTAGCCCTTGCAAAACATGCAGACAAAACTGTTGACAAACTATGCACGAAAGCGTTCATAAACGCCGATGGCAGAGGCTCCAACGCGAAGCCGGTCTGGGANACGTATTAATTAATACCGGTACCGGTAATAGGGTACCGAGCATCATATCTTATCCTTACAAACCATAACCTACTCGTACCCAAACATGTGTACAGTACTTGTACAAATGACGACGCCACAAACCCGTGCAACCCTATCGCTTCCATGTCATATTATACTACAGTACGAGTACAGAATGATACTAGCCGTTTTTTAAAGTCTCCGGAATGGCTCGGTGTAAGGTATCAGGCCTGTGTGGTAAGTGTTTCCTTGGCAAGAGTGTAAGCCCTCGATCGCTAGCATAACTATAACATCCCCATAGGCATGAAGAGCCTGAGTGACCAATGTGTAAGTGGACTATTGGTATAACTTGGACCGTCACCTACATTCCGGAGACTTTAAAAAACGGCTAGTACTGTTGGGTGTGCTTGGATTTAGCTTCCGTGTTTGGTATTATTCATTGAACGTCTTGGAATTCTGGACTCTGGGGTCCTGATGGGCAGGCCTGCGGGATTTGGGCTCTGATTGATAGGTAGTTGCTCTAACCTGGGATCGCGTGGTCGGTTCTTATGATATCTCTGGTGGAAAAGGAATTTCAAGTTACGTCAATTTATTTGGAAACGCGCACAAACTCTTAATTAAAGTAAACTCACACTCACCGTTAACGCATATACAGGAAAACAAGAGAAATTAAAGGTGAGGAGACCTGGAAAGTTCCCGGCACCCCATGTTCCCTCGCTTATGCACAACTTAGCCAGCTACTCGCTCCTGCGGTTGGACACCGCCACTTCTGAGAACTCTTTACCCCCGAGGTTTGCCAGATTTCGTGTAGTGCCCGGTAAGAATAGTCCACTCTCCCCCCCCGGCTTTATTCAATTCTCATCCGCCGGATGTTCAAGCTTTGGGACAAAAACACCGTTTATATTGAGAGGTGGATATAGCGCAGATCGGGGATGTGCTGGAAGTTCCTGCTCGCGTGGGAAACGAATAACCTGACGATCAAAAACGACGAGCTCGTGTGTATGTGAGAGGGTCAGACGGGACGAGCAACGCGTGGCGGCAGAGTTGCGACGACGAACAGCGAAGAGGCGAGGGAAGTCGAGCGGAGTGTAGGGAGGAAAAAAGAGTGGCGGGGAGAAAACAGGGAAACTGGCTGACGGGAGGATGGTCCTTGCGAGGCATAAACTCTGAATCAATCATCATGATCGAGTGATCGCTCATGATAATTTCCCCAGGAATCTGAATGTGCGGGAGTTTCCGATTCTGCTGTAGGCTTTTAAATCACAAGTGTGCATATATAGCCTTTGGAAGAGATAGCTAGCATTTTCTACTGATACGCCGACTTGGGGTTTGCAGGTCGGGCTTGTTTTTGGCCCGTGCTTTGTTCAATACCTTTATCCTGGTGGTTCCAGTGTGATATGATACTCTCCCTCTGAAGATCCTTGTGCTGAATTGTTCTTCCACCTTCGGGCAACTGGCGTTGAAACACTGCCCCTGGCACTGGGTAGGGCACAATTGGGATGTGGCTCTCGCTTATGGAGCGTTATGTCACCGCCATCGTTAGAAGCTACGGTAGCCAAGTAAACATTAGGGAGGCTTCGCTACGACGGTCGCCCTTCGAACTGCACTTATTTTGTGGCGAGTTATGTAACTTATACTGCAACGGGGTCAGAACAGCGAGGTTTTGCCAAGTGCAGTACGGAACTTCCCGCTGGCGGCAAACTTTTCATCGACCCTTAGCCCAAACTGTGATACACCAAAATTCCGTACGATAAACACACCCGTAAACAAAACCTCTTGACGACAGCCTCAGCCAAGAACTGTTCTTGAGACTGCACAAACCTGAGCCGCTAGGGGCTATCGCAAAATTGGAAAGTTTGGTGTCGTTGCTGTGGTGGTAGGGTCGGTTCAAGTGACGACCGTCGTAGCAAAACCTCCCTATTGCCCGGAGAGAATTCATTGTATAAAACATTAACTGGGCTAAACAACGACAAAAGGTTCACATCAAAAAAAAAAAGAAAAAGACCAAGAGTTTCACTACATGAAATCCCATCCCAATTTTGTCGCCATCGCATTCCTTACAAGACTTGCAATCTTTTCCTTAAGGAATATTTGTGTCTCCGGATATGCCCTCTGGATATGCCGAAAGCAAATTCACGCTCTCCTTCTATATCAGTCCCGGTTCCACCCCTTCTTGCGTATGCCGTCTCGTCTCCGTCATCTCCCCGGTAATCCTCATCGCCTTCATCGTCGTCGTCCGATTCAATCTCATGTTTGATTCCCATCCTGCCCCTGCTGGACGTGTTGTCTCCGCCAGCCACCCATCCGTGTTTTCCTTCTGCCGGAACCGGCGTGTCTTCCCGAGATGAACTGTAGAGCGTTAATCTGGGTAGGCTTTCTGGGGTCTCTGCCGGCCAGCCTTGAGCCCTGTTCCCCCATGGCGGATAAGGCGTGGTGGTTGCGGGTGCTGGGGAAGAGCTAGTTATTTTCGATGGCAAATTTTGGGGATCGTCATTACTGAGCGAGTTCCGTATCTCAAGCTGTTCTTTTGCCCGGTGTTTTTTTGGGGAAGAGCTATTGTATGCGGGATCTTTCAGGAGAATGATATTATGGTGGCCATTATCATCGTCATCAATGACGAATTGTTTAACGTACCCTTCGGGGATGAGTTCAATTGGCGCATCCGGATCGTATCTTTCAATATCTACCACTTCCCGGACAGGCCGTAGCTTAACAGATGGTTCGCCCGGCGACGGGCAAGGCGGGACGCCGGGGGGGAACGGAGACGGAGGAGCCGCTATAGGTGCAACACTGTTTACAACTGCAGAAGCATCCTCTACATTCGCCGCGCTCATGACCGACCCTGGGAGGGGGTGATTCCCCACCATTCCAGGTGCCCCCGACGGCCCTTCCATCTTAACATTGTACAATGCATCTGGCTCTAGATCATCCGCTTGCGATTGAGCTAGGGCAGGGAATTCTGGTGGCTCTATGTTCTTGACGTAGCTGATTTCCCTAGCGATCTTATTCCTAGCTCTAGATATCTCTTTAGCTACCGCGATCACCAAGTCTCGAAGGAATGCACGGATGCTGGAAAGTCAATGTCAGCCGGTGGAACCAAGATGGAGCGGGAGAGAGGGGGGGGGAGGAGATGCCAACACTTCTCCATTTTCATCAACATTCCATTTCCTAGCGCATTTAACAGACCAATACACATCCACTAGACCTGTCGCATCTATGAAAGTTTGCAGCCACCCCTCCCACGCTTGGCGGTGCACGTAGGGCTTTTGTAGCGCAACGTAATTTCTAGGTTCCAAGAGGGCATTTTGAACCATTTCGTGAAGAGATGTCCAATCCTCCATAGTGAAGCCGCAGTCCTCCCGGAATATTTTGTAAGAGTGGGCAGGTCGAAGAATTCGGCGCTCCATTTCGGGGGAAGAAGGATTTTGATTGCGATTTTGCTGGGCTTGGTTGAGTGGGGTGAACATGTTTGCTGGATCCGCGGTGTTTGACGGAGAGGGAGGGGTAGCGGTGGAAGACAAAAACAGGCTGGGGATTATGGGGCTAGTGGGTTCTCAAATCGAAAGTGCTAGTAGTTTCCGGGAGACTTTGCACTCTCTCTCTCTCTCAAAAAGCGATTATGCCGGAGACATGGAATGAGGTGCCCCACGGGCTTACCAGCTATCGACGGGAAATCATGTTGCTCACTCTGTGTTCCATGGGGCACTATGTCTCAATCGCGTATCGCAAAAAAAAAACCCCCGGGGGACTGAGGAATCGAAAATAGGGACCTCTGGTTGCTTCCAGAAACCGCTTTTTTGAACCTGATATAATCCTGATATAATATGCAAGTTTATTGCAAAACTATTTTTCCTTTGTAGCGGAGTGTCTGCTTGACTTCAAAACACAATAGTCAAGTCTGAATAATGAATTTAAAGCGAAGGTTTCCGGAATATTGATCTGACCGATATCCCCCAACCCCGTGGGGATGAAAAGCCCTAGCCGGACCATCCGCGCCATGTGAATTTATAATAACCGGAAACGCACTCGTAGCGGACAAGAGGCATCATACCTGAAAACCGGGATACGCAAAATCTATGGTAAAAGTTTTATGCGTATCTGGGGGCTCATGCAGACTCACAACCCATGTTTTCGTGTGCTTCCTGCGTACTATGGGTAGTGAGTAAATGCATAAGCTCTTCAATCACTCGACCCCCCGATACCTCCATAAACCCATCCTGAATAGGTCGGTAAAGCGTCCCTCTCCAACAGAGCTGTGCCAGATTAGGCCTATTGTAGGAGCATATGGCAGTCTCTAATTCGGCGAGAAACGGTCCTGTATAGGTTCAAAAGTATCTGGGGAGGCCGATATATGTGAGAATTCCGCCCCCCCCAAATGCCCGCCGCACGCCAACACTAAAACAACAATTCCTGGCACTTTATTGAGGTCGCTGTAACCTTACACTTGGGCCAAACCAATTACTTGGCATTCTTGATGTCCCCTGTAACTTACGCTTCGGCTTTGTCGGCGGTAGGTTCGGAAAGCGCATGGGTTAGTTACCTGATAGTTGTCTTGTCGCCCCTATCGGTATTCCCGGGATTTCTCTCAACCCCCCCGCCTCCACTGGGCAAGAAATGGGAGGGTAACTAGCCCAGGAAGTTTGTCCACTGTAGGATCGTACTTAAGCTGTGCCCAGTTTCATCACTCGCATATGGTATAAGTATCTTGAGGGCATGTCTAAGCCGGGAGGGGCCTTCAGAAAAATGCTATATAGAAGCTTGGTTAGATCAAAAACTATAATAATGAAAACTTGTGCAGTGTGGAATAGGAATACCTTCAATCTCCTTGACCAGAGCCTCATAGCCAGACCCACCGCACTCTGCAAGCATATGTCATACATCCCTGCATGCCCACATAGTCCCTTGGTATATCTTTTTCCACTCTTTGGTAGATGGATTTCGGGATTCATGTCTGGGTTTAGAATCCAAGAGCAATATCTTGCTAAACTGAGCAACCATATTCTAAATACTTAGGTTAATCGCACGGAGCTGACCACCATCAGGGCTTCCACACAACTGCTCCACAAAAGTGATGAACCCCTTCCACCACTTTTGTGTGTACTTCATACATTTTTGCATAGAGAATTAAGGTATTTCACACAATATCTGCATCTATATGTGAAAATATTGGTAACTTTTGACACTTGTCTTAGATACTAAGCTAGCAGTGAGAGTGGAATGCAATATAGTTTAAGACTGCAAGATGATATTCCCTGCTTACACTATTGAATGTCTAAGATAATGTAGGAAATTTGGGGAGGGTTTTTTTTTTTTGACTTATAGTATTCATTTGTTTGATAAATGAAGGGTTGAGAGTACCCATTGCCAATTGGGCAAAGTGCATGGGTTTCTCCTTGGGGGTAGCTATGGTGTCTCGGAGCATGGTGGAAAAGGGTATGGCCGGTTGCCAGGGTAGTGCAGGGTCATAGCTCATGTCTCATGGGACCATGAGCCCCGCGCCGCCTTTAGATACTCCAGCCCTCTGCTCGATCTGATCTTGGAGCCACCATACTTGCTACACCTTGGATTCATACACTTTCTATTGCTCGTATTCTTTGTTAACTCAAAAGACGATAATTGAACCCCAATAACAAAAACAATGGCTCTAAGATAAGCTTTGACACAGGGAGAGATCTCCACTCCGTGAAACAGACATGGAGTGTGGGGAGGAATCCGAAAAAACACAGGTAACCGCCAACCCCCAAATTGTTATGCACAGCTATCAGACCCGGCCAACAGGTCACATAATAGTGAGGAACTAATGGTGCCTTCAAGTCCCAGCAACGAGGTTGAACTCAGCACCCCACAGTACAGCCACTCACTTCCAGCCAATATACAGCAAAGCATCTCCCAGACATTATCACTTGCCACCAGTCCTCCAGGTCCCAGAACCTCAACAATCCATAGTGAACAAGACCTGGACTTCTCACCTCACCAACCAACTGACATGCCTATAAATCTAAGTACCATGCAGGAACTCTTACAATCCCATGAACAAGATATGATTGACCGCGTCCTGTATCTACTGAACTCCCAGAATTACACCCAACCTGTACTCGCTATTAGTAACCCTCAATCTGCTCACCCAGCCATTACCAACCCACTGTTACCACAACCAAACTGTATACGGAGGAGAATTAGGAAGTTAGAGAGCCAGCTAGCTGAACTTTGAGGGGAAATGGCAGTAGAACAGACCAGATATCGTATCACTGAGTCAGGATTAATCAGTATGTATAGTCCCACCCAATTCCCAATGCCACCAGCAGGTGAGAGTACAGCTAGTATGGCCGATTCAGTGGAGATGTTATTTCCCAGAGTAGAGTAAAGCATGCTTATACAGATAATTGAAAACTGGTTTAAACCAACCAATATTTACCACTTGTTGGTGAGTGAGAAGGACCGTGCAGAGTCTCAATGCACAATTAGTATTGGGGAAGTGGAGTTTGAGCAGGCAGAAATGGTTAGAAGGGAAAGTGAATATAGTATGAGGAGCCTTTTCAAGGCCTGGGCAGTGTACTGTGAAATTATTGTGAAATTAGCTCCAGACACAGTGCAAGGAGATTTAGCCATCGCTCTGTCTATTAGGTAGTAGCTGACTCTAAGGACAAGTGTGTTATGACTAAGGCTTGATATATGATAAAGTAAATGCTAGTAAGGCTTTCTATGGTGGAAATGGATAGAAGTATAAAAGGTGTATCATATGATGAATATCTTGATAAGATCTCTTATCTGTCACTGATGATATCTGTAATAGCATGTGAGGTACCATGATATGTATACTCCGTATCTGGGTATTCAGGAGCTATCCACTACTGCCATATTTCTCCTTGTTTCCACAGTGCAAACTTTGTAGACTGTGAAAACCTTTATCCTGCTTGACTCAGAATTCCACAGACTATATGGAGGGTATTCCTATCCCTCTTGTCACAGTGTTCACTCTATTCATAGTGACTCAAACTCTTGCACTGTGGCAAGTAGCTACTGGTTCATCCTCTGCATATGGAGTTACCAGCTCCAACTACAGACTTGTCAATGCAGGTGGCTCTATCATCTGCCTGCATCAACTCACAGGAGGCATGCTCCTTTCTTATCGTACCAAGGATGTTTAGGCCACTTGATTCTTAGGGTAAACCTTGCACACAGTAGTCCCTCCGCTGGCTCTACCTTGTCATGCCTCTGGGTAGAGATGGACAATTATCTCTTGTGCGTCGTACTCTCTTCCAGATTTCTTCTGCCTCCTCCACCAACTGACTTGAAATTTGGTCTTGCTCCTGGCAAGGCAGCCAGGGACTTCTATTAGAGTAGGTGACCTCCTCCCGGTTGGCCTCGATCAGTTGGTACAGCTGAGTACTCTTTGCATGCATCCATCTCTACAACCAACTGACCAAATCAGTTGGTTTGATCTTATCCGGATAGCTGATAATCCTCTCTGGAGGATCCAGTGAAAGTCCTGCAGTCGGTGACCTTCGGTAGTGGCAAAATTGCAGGTTTTGTACTAGTATTATGTTGGTAGAAATTATCTTATTCAGCAAATACTTCGGTGGACACGAGGATCAAACATGAGACCTTTGGCAACTAATTATATAACATGCCTATTATGCTATACTGGGTCGTCTTTTGTATGACACTCTCAATCTACCTGGTGGACCTATATGATCTGCTCGAGAAGTATGTATGGGAGGGAGTTAGTGCCTACCATTTTCAATTCCATAGGAAGAGAGTCTGAAGTGTTAAGAGCCTTTACCATGCGGCCGAATGGAGACAACTCAATAGTGAGGTTGTTGTATCAAAATACTTCATATATTCAGTACCAAGAACACTATGGCCTCAAAGCTATAGGGGTCTACTGCCCCTTATCTGGAGAATACATGAGCTCCCCATTGATGAGAACCTAAGTAGCTCTACCTATCCAACTATGATGGCAAGTACGGTATTAGTATTTTCCCCCTTTGACCGATATACAAACTACAATCTCCAAGTCTCAACTACTTCACACATGCCTCTAGCAATTACAATGAGCTCACTAGTAATAGGGCAAGCCTGCCGCAACTGGAACTTCTGGGAGTGCCGCTCAGCCAGCTGTCGCTTCCAATATACTGGTACTATCTGTGGTAACAAGGACTGCACATCTCTATATATCTCAGCAAATGGTACCCAAGTTCAATTTTCCTGCAACTGCCCCCATTGACATTAGATCCATATGTGTCTTTCTCCCCCTTACTGGCATCGACCCTGGGCACTCCTCCTTGACTAGAAGATCTCTTTCTTTTTGGTATAAATGTACCACATCTTATACTTACTCCGATACCAGCCCCCTCTAGCACTGTATTTCACATACCAGGATCAGTAGCCCAGTTTGTCGGTACCCAGTCTAGCATAATAGCAAAAGAATCCCCTACCTGGCGAAACACCTTTATCTGCTATCCAGTATTCACCCAACACAACTAACGTATGCATAAAAGAGTACTCAAATGTGAAGGGTGGGAAAGTGGCATGATCTGGGAAGAGGGGCGCTTGCCAGGTAACGGATGTGGGAACAGGTTTCACACATAACCTCATTAGGAGATCATGAGTTTAAGTTATATTTCATGCATGTGACCTCGTTAGCAGGTTATAGGGCTCGTTTACATTTAAAGAGATGTTTTACAGATAATGTGCTGTTGACATCATGGGGAGAGTCTAGACTGTCCAGTAAGGCTTACCTGCAAGATGGACTCATTTATGTTTCGCACATGACCTCGTTAGTAGGTCATGTGGTTTGGTTTACGTTTCGCACAGGATGTCATTTAGAGGTCATGGGATTGTTTTATATTTTATGTAAATGACTTGATTGAGTCATACAGTGTAAGGATTGATTTCGCACCAGACCTTGCTTGAGAATCAGGCCAGGGTTAGGGTTGCAGGAACAGGCCTATATAAAGGCCACGTTTTCACAGTTGGGTTAGCTCTTTATGCAAGCATCTACCATTATTTCCCGTCTCCTACTCTGCGCTCTTGACAATACCAAAACCACTATGCTTCTAACCTTTCTGCTGCGTGAGCAAGACATGGAGTCAAGAACTAGTCTATTGCGCAGATCGACTTAATGATATAAAGACCAAGGCTCTCGGCGGTGGCAAGAAACTGATTGTTATATAAGAATACCAAGTGAGGGCTAAGAGACTCAAGAAGCTCTTGAACACAACACACTACAGTTTGGAAGAGAAGCAGAAGAAGGTGGTTACCTGTCCTATGTGCAATGAGTAGTGCAAAATCATAACATTTGGTGTCGTGTCCTGCAACATTTAACGACGGCTAGATGGCAACTCCAAGGAACCTGGAGTTCACACAAGACAACAAAGAAGAGAACGATATCATGGATGACATGCTAGACCTAGAGTGAATACTCAACGTGCTAGGCGAAGCAGCAAGCCAATCCTCAAGAGCTGCAAGCCCAGTCACACTCAAACAAACCTTACCACAGGGTGGTTCCCGCGAAGGAACACCGGAACCAACAGGAAAGGCCGCCACAGCAGCGCCAGCACCCCCAACCATGCCTACCACGCAGGTCCTGATGATGACCGAAGATGAGATAATGAGATTCCTGTAAGTAATAAACTGTAATGGGGGCACCCCAAGGAAGATGGATCCCAAGGTTGCGACCACACCGAACAACGTCAAACTTATCGCAAAAGGTCTACACAGATGTAAGAGTAAACTAAAGCGTAAAACTTAATATCATTAAGCCTGACGCTTCATTCAATTAAGGTCTCGGGAGGATTGATTGTTGGAGTAGGAGAGTTCTCGCATAGACATTTAAGTAGTTTTATCTTATGCCACAAACTGCCCCATCAGTTTATTCCAACTATTTGAGCACAGCCTGCTCTACTAAGGGTGGTCCGACATGTCTCCTGGCGCACCGTTTGGGCATGCATGTGTCGAGAGTCTGTAGGCGGAGTTCACCTTATACGGTTATCGTTTCTGCGGTGCATTTCCATTTTGCCCGCCGGAGTGAAAACCTCTTTGCATCAGTGTCTTACCAGTGGCTAACGGTCGCGACACGTGATGAACTGGACTATCCATGACAGCTTTCCCATGTGTGTGGATCTCTATATGACCCCAGAAGCTACCGCGAGTGGTTTATCTATTGTAATGACCCAGCATACATGAGCTATAGCAGTCGGAACCTGCATGCATACAGGTAGCCAGGAGGGGAACTGGTAGGAACGGGCAGGCAAGTAAGTACTTGACTTACGGAGACCCGGGAGCCCTGCCTCCAAGATGAACAGAATTAGCTGCCCTGGTACTTGGGTACCTGGATACACCCAGGAGTGGTGTCAGTGTACTTAGGGACCTCTGAAGGGGCAGTTACTCAGCTAGGCCGGGTAACTGGAGAAAGGTCAGAAACGTCTATGTCCAGTGATGGAATAGACTGCGTAACCAGGGAAAGTCATCTGGTCCATGGGACAAGGTTACCCTACCCTCAGGCTCAGGTTACCCTGCCATGAGGCTCGGGTTACCCTGTTTAAAGTCCTGAGTTACCCTAACTTTGAATATGAAGTCCCTCGCAGAGGTCGGGAAAAATGACCGGAATGTTTGTCACATGAAGGCCTGCATATAGTGGAATCAGGGGGTTCCGGGATACGCTATTGGGCGAGCTACGCGGCTCCTCAGAAGCTGTAAATTGCAGACATTATTCCTATCATACCCCTGCGGCTCCGCCTTGAGGTTAGGATGTCATGAGCAAACGGTTCAGTAGTTGTGTGTAGTCTAGCAAAGAGGAATCGGTGGAGATCTGCTTGCAACACCATATATGTTGCTGCTGTCCGGTCGACCGTAAGCTGTTTGTAGGATGTATAAGGGGGCAGAGGGTGGAAGGTGGAGTACCTTGTCCAAGTTGTTTGGAGTAAACCTGACTAAAACCGACGGAGTTAATAGGGGTTAACCCTGTGGGTCCTGCAGGTGGTCCCGGGTGGTCGCACTGCGACCGGGAGAGTTTTACACCTACCAAGCCCGAAAGTGTCCCCAACATCATAGGCTCTGCAAGGGAAGTGCGGAGGCAGCAAAGGCATGATCCCTACCACAGCCAAGGTGGATCCAAGGTAGGGGTCGTGGGTAGCGCCCATTGGACCACTCATGGACCATCGTATCCTGCAGGCGACACCAGAAGCCTAAGACCCGTCAATAGTAGACAGATAAACCGCCCCTAGTTGCTTCCGGGGTCACGTTGAGATCAATGCATATGGGAAGGGTGTCATAGATAGTCCAATTCATCAGGTGTCTTGAGTGTTAGCCACGGGCAAGACACTGATGCCAAAAGGTTTTCACTCCGGTGGGCAAAATGGAAATGGGCTGCAGAAACCATTATCACATAAGGTGAATGCCGTCTAGGGTATGTCGACACATGCATGCCCAAAGGGTGTGCCAGGAGACGTGTCGGACCAGCCTCAGCGTGGAAGGGTCTGCTCGAATAGTTGCAGTAAACTGATATGGGAGTTTCTGGCATAAGATAAAACCACTGGAACGTCCATGCGAGAACTCTCCTACTCCAGCAATCCATCCTCTCGTGACCTTAATTGCGGGCAGCGTCAGGCTTAAGGATGTTAAGTTTTACTAATTACTTTAATCTTGCATCTGTGTGAACCTTTTGTGCTAAGTTTGAAGTGGTCTGATGCGGTTGCAACCTTGGAATCTGTCTTCCTAATGGTGCCCCCATTACATCTATCTACGATTTACGATTCTCGGGCTTGCAGTTTCTACCGCAGGATATGGTGGTCTGGGAGTGGTCCAATAGGCGCTACCATGACCCCTACCTCGGATCCAGCTTGGCTGTGGTAGGAATCATGCCTTTGGTGCCTCCGCACTTTACTTACAGAGCCTATGCTGTTGGTGACACTTTCGGGCTTGGTAGGTGTAAAAGCCTTCCAGTCGCCCTGGCACCACACGGGACTACCTTCGGGACCCCCACGGTTAACTCACGTTAACTCTGTCAGTTTTGGTCAACTTTACTCTGCACAACTTGCAGGATGTACTCCGTCTTCTATGCCATGCTCCCTCAAACATCCTGGAAACAGCCTACAGTCGACCGGGCAGCAGTGACATATACGGTGTCGCAATCAGGTCTCTCAAGGTTCCTTGTTGCTAGACTGCACACAACTACACAACCGTTCCCCCATGACATCTGGCCCTCAGGGCAGGGCCGGAGAGGTATGACCGGAATAATGTCTCTATTCTACAGCTTCTTCAGAGCTATATAGCTCGCCCAATTGCATCTCACGGAACCCCAGATTCCGGTAGTATGCAATGCTTCCTGTGGGAAACATTCCGGTCATTTTCCCAGAACTTCTTGTGGGACTTCGTATTGAAAGGTAGTGTAACTTAGCACTTTGGACAGCGTTACCTGAGTCGCATGGCAGGGTGATATGATCCTGAGGGCAGGGTAACGTTGTCTGGTGGACCAGATGACTTTTCCCTGTTACCCAGTCTATTCCGTCGCTGGAGATAGAGACTTCTGACCCTTCTCAAGTTACAAGGCATAGCTGAGGAACTGCCCCTTCACAGGTCTCTAAGTACGCTGACACCGCTCCTGCCTGTAGCCAGGTACCTAAGTACCCAGCCTGTCAATTCTGTTCATCTTGAAGCCTGGGCCCTCGTGTCTGCGCAGGTCAAGTACTTCCTTGCCTGCAGGTTCCTACCTGTCCCCCTCTTGGGTGCGTGTATGGGTGTAGGGTTCTGCTGTCATAGCTCATGTATGCTAGGTCATTACACAAACGCACACCTGCAATTGAGCCCAAAAGGGAGACAACCAGACCTGTATGGAGGTGACCGCGAGAGGTTAAGGCGGTTCGTAAGTAAGCTCGAACAGTACTTCAAGGTCAAAGGGTATAGGGAATGAAAAGACACCATCAAGAAAGACTATGCAAAGTCTCTCATGAGAGAAGCCATAGGGCAATGGGTAATGCCCTATGGGGAAGACAGACGACAGAGGGTATAGACAATATGGGAACAACTGAAAGAGATGCTCCGTACCCAGTTCAGAGACAGAAGCACCAAAGAGATAGCGCAACTCCGGTTGGAAAAGGTGAGATAAGGGAAGAATAACTTCTTACACTTCCAGCACAAGTTCTACATGATAGCGGTTAAAGCAGGATATGACGATAGTACGCAGTACCACACACTAGTGGGCGGTACCAATGAGGAACTGCCAGAAGCTTGAAAGAGCTCCGACCACACATACAGGGTGGCCGATAACTTTGCAGTATGCGTTACCGACAAAGAACACAAGGTCAATCTAGTCTAACCCCTTCTAAACAGGACAACAGAAGTGACCAAGCAGACCCCACTGTATAATAACAGCAGTACCCGCCGACCTGCTAACCCATGCAGACTGGAACCAGGTGGAGGCCCGATAGAACAGGATGCGGCAGGCAGGAGGAAAAGATGATTCTAGAGACTGTCCGACCAGGAATATCAGCAGCGAAGAAAGTAAAATGCATGTTTTCGATGTCGGTTGAAGGGGCATTTCATCAAAGACTATCAACAGAAGCAAGTGAAGATTTAAGGAATGGAGATGAGAGAGAGTACGAATGAGCAGGAGACGTCAAATGAATAAAGTCCATAGCAAAGAGTGGACTGGGGGACTATGGACTAGGCAAACCCACCAGCCGCGTACACATATCAACAAGGAAAAACAACAAGGCAATGATCAACAATACAAATAGTTGCGATAATGACAATGAACATCTTATGATTATGATAGAGTATTGCACAACAAACAACTACAGGGAAACGAACATGATGCTTAATTCAGGGGCAAGAGAGAATTTCTTTTATGGAAAGTTCTGCGAAACCCATGGATTACACCTCAGAAAGATAAAGAAACTGAGAGATATATATGTGGTCAATGGAATGAAGAGCAAAGCAGGACCAATCACCTACATGGTGCAAGCAGTGATGCAGATAGAGTCACATCATGAAGCCATGATGTTCTAAGTAGCACATTTATAAAAGCATAATGTTATACTAGAAACACCCTGGCTCCAATGACACAATGCAAACCTCAATTGAGAAAAAGACCAAATTAACTTCAACAGCAAACCATGCACATAGTTATGTCTGGAAACTTCCCCAGCAATTGAGACAATCTCCAAAGAACAAGCAATACAGGATAAGCTGCAGACACAAATCCTACATATGAATACCAAGCAGCAAGAAGCAATCCCCTGGGATGAAGGATTAAGAGTACAAGTATTACACGCGGATACCAGGAAACGAATACATGGATCCATGAAGGCTGCAGGTCAGGACCTGTACAGCATGAAAGGTATGACGGTCCCTACCAGGGGACAAACAATGACAGCAACAGGAATTCCAGTAAGACTTCCAGAAGGCACCTATGTGCAAATGGCTCCATGCGGTGGTATAACTACGGGACATGGGCTTACCGCATGCACCAGAGTGATAGATGCGGATAGTAGGGATGAGGTGCAAGTCCTGCTAATAAACCAGAAGGATGAGGACTATATAATCCAAAAAGGCGATCAAATAGCCCAGATAATTATTCAAAATATTAATACCATGGAACTGCCAAAAGTGCAAGATCTGGACAAGATAGAAACAGGTGAGGAAGGATTTGGAAGAACTAGGGGAGGCGCCCCAGAGGGCGACACCCCCACCAAAATGACAGAAGAGAAACCCCAGAGCATATCTGTCATACCAACTGAGTGCTTCAGTCAACTGTACTAGGGAGGGGAATGGACGGGAATCTGCAAATGAAATGACCAAGAAGATGGACCATTGATCACAGAAGTGTCAATGATTACTACATGACTAGTGGTAAAGGAAGAAGCCAAGAAGAGGAAGATAACTCTGAGGGAACTAGTCCTAAAGGAACATCATGATTACTACAAGATATTTGAAGAAAGCGAAGGAGCGGATTTCCCTGAACACAAAAGTGAAGATCACCAGATCAACCTAAAGGAAGGAAAGGCAGCTCCTTTCGTGTAACTCTATCCTTTAAGGGAAGAGGAATTAGAAGCACTAAGAGAATACCTGTGACAGAATCTGGGAAAGCGGTGGATCCAACTATTGTTCTAGATGGCGGGGGTATCTATCCTACTTGTTAAGAAGAAAGGTGGGAACCTGAGACTCTGTGTAGATTTCTGGTGACTGAACGCGGTATCTCTAAAAGACAGATACCCTCTACCATTGATCGATGAAGCCTTGGACTGACTAGGACGGGGAAACAGTATACAAACTTGGATATCAAAGACGCATATCAGTAGATGAGAATAGGCGAAGGCGACGGATGGAAAGCGGCTTTCAGAACGTGATACAGACTATACAAATATTTAGTCATGCACTTTGGACTATTGAATGCACCAACAACATTCCAGCAGTAGATCAACTCCAAGTTGAGCAAATAGCTAGATATACACTGTATGCTTTTGTAACGCGGACACCCGTAGGGAGATGGATCCCAAGGTTGCGACCGCACCAAACAACTTCAAACTTATCACCAAAGGTTCACACAGATGTAAGAGTAAAGTAAGCGGTAAAAGTTAATATCTCTAAGCCTGACACTTCACTCAATTAAGGTCTCGAGAGGATTGATGGTTGGGGTAGGAGAGTTCTCGCATGGACTTTCAGGTAGTTTTATCTTATGCCAGAAACTCCCTCATCAGTTTACTCCAACTATTTGGGCACACCCTTCCCCGCTAAGGGTGGTCCGACACATATCCAGGCACACCCTTTGGGCATGCATGTGTCACCACACACTAGTCGGAGTTCACGTTATGCGGTTATTGTTCCTGTGGCGTATTTCCATTTTGCCCACCAGGGTGAAAACCCCTTTGTATCGGCATCTTGCAAGTGGCTAACAGTGAACACAGCCGATGAACTGGACTATCTATGACAGTCTTCCCATATGCATTGATCTCTACTTGACCACAGAAGCTACCTTGAGTGGTTTACCTATCTACTATTTATGATTCTTGGGCTTCCAGTGTCTTCCGTAGGATACGGTAGTTCAGAAGCGATCCAATAGGCGCTACCCATGACCACTACCTCGGATCCCCATTACCTGTTGTAGGAATCATTCCTTTGGTATCTCTGCACTTCGCTTGCAGAGCCTATGGCCTTGGGGACAGTTTCGGGCAGGGTAAGTGTACAACTCTCCCGGTCGCCCCTGCACCACCCGGGACTGCCTTCGGGACCCCCATGGTTAACTCCCATTAACGCCATCAGATTTGGTCCGTTTTACTCTGAACAACTTGGAGGAGGTACTCCACCTTCTACCCTATGCCCCCTTATATGTCCTGCGAACAGCCTGCGGTTGACCAGACACTAGCGATGTATATGGTATTGCAAGCAGGTCCTCACAGATCTTGTTGTGCCAGACTGCACAGAAGTACACAACCGTTTGCCCACAATGTCGGGCCCTCAAGTCGGGGCCGGAGGGGTATGATAGGAATAATATCTCCAATTTACAGCTGGTTCGGAGCTGCATAGCTCGCCCAACTGTATCACCTGGGAGCCCAGATTCCAGTAGTATGCATAGCTTCGCATGACAAACATTCCGGTCATTTTTTCCAAACTCCCTGGGGGACTTTGTATTGAAAGGTAGGGTAACACAGGACTTTAAACCAGGTAACCCGTGCCTCCTGGTAGGGTAACCTGATCCTGAGGGTAGGGCAACCTGGTCCCATGTACAGGATGACTTTTCCCAATTACCCTGTCTATTCCATCGCCGGAGATAGACGCTTCTGACCTTTCTCCAGTTATCCGGCTTAGCTGAGTACCTGCCCTTTCAGAGATCCCTAAGTATGCTGACACCGCTCCTGGGTGTATCCAGGCAGCTAAGTACCTGGTCAGCTAATTCTGTTCATCTCGGACCCCAGGCCATCGGGTCTCCGTAGGCCAAGGACTTAATTGCCTGCCAGTTCCTACCATTTTGCCTCCACGCTACCGGTATGGGTGTAGGTTCCGACTGCCATAGCTCATGTATGCTGGGTGATTACAGCTTTATATACATGATATGGTAACCCATTTGGACAATATGGAGCAACACTACCGAGACATCAGGAACGTGTTGCGAGCATGGCAAAAAGCCAAGATCAAACGCAACCTTTGAAATGCGCCTTCCGTACAAACAAGGTCTAATAGCTAAGATCTATTGTCACCCGTTAAGCAGTACGAGGTGACCTAGTCAAAACAGCAGCCACTGAGGATGGGAAGGCACCAAAGAGAATTAAAGGAATGCAAAGCTTGGTGGATTTCTGCAACTTCTGCTCAAGATTTAAAGAAGGATTTAGCTGGGTGGCCAAGCCCCTGTACCCTGTGGGAAGAACAGGAATCAAATGGGGATGGGAGAAACAAGAGAAAAAGCCTTCAATGATATGAGGAAATGACTTGCTATGATGCCGAGATTATGATATTTCGACCCCTGACTACCTATCATGATTGAGATTGATGCATCCAAATACAAATACTCTAGTATTCTCACACAACAAGGTGAAGACATATTAGGGAAACTGGTCATGTTTTGATCAAAAACAAGATTACAGGTACAACAAAACCATGCCATTCATGACAAGAAACTGTTAGCCATAGTCCAAGCACTTAAGGACTGGCAGAAGTACACACTAGAGGGTCAACACATGATTCGCATTATCAGGAACCACAAGAACCTGCTAGGGTTTCCTACTGCTAAGGAATTCAAGGGACGACGGATTAGATGGAGCGAGGTAATAAGTCAATACCATCTTCAAATGAAATACCGACTAAGCCAAGAAGGAGGAAAGCCAGACGAATTGATAGGAAGAATGGAGGACTTTCGCAATAGGGAAGAAACATGGTCGCAATGATTGAGAATACTTCTTTGTAAAGAAAAGCACTTTCTACAAGAAGAAGACCAAGAAGGTGGGTGGGAGTCCCTTAATGCAATGACAACTGAAACAATCAACGAGAAATGATATTCAGAATAGATACACAGAAGTATGGCCAGTGACCAAGAAATCAACAAGATAAAAAAGTCTTGGCAGGAAGGCCTAAAACAAATGAAAGACGTAGCCAGCGGGCAATGCTAGGAAGGGAACAGATACCTATAGTACGACAACAAGATATGTGTCACCAACAAGGGGCCCTGGCGAAGGGAAATGATGAGAAGGAATCATGACATCGCACAAGTGGGATACAGCGGAACAGCAAAAATGGTAGCACTGATTCAACGATCACACTACTGGCCATCAAGGCATGGCAATGGTAAAAGTTTTGTGAAGAATTGTGACCAATATCAACAAAGGAAGATCGTTAAACACGTACTCTATGGACTGCTCAAACCGGGCGAAACTCCAGGAAGACCATGGCAAGATAGAGCTGTAGCTTTCATCACAGGAGTATCTGAATTGAATAGTCATGAGGCCCTAGCGTTCGTGATCGACTGACTTGCGCAAATGGTACACTGTATACCATGCAGAATGGATATGATGGTACCACAATTCTTTAATTTGTTTAAAAACCAAGTCTTTGGACACCACGGCCTACCAAAAGATATTACTTCTGACAAAGGATTACTATTCACGTCGAACTTATGGAAAGAGCTCACATGTCGATTAAGTATCAGCTCACCTTTGAGCTCGGCATTCCATTGATGGGTGGATGGACAGACCAAAGGAAAGAACACAATATTGGAACAATATCTGCGAACTTGTGTCAACTACTAATAGAATGATTGGATGGATTTCTCATCTACTGCGGAATTCTCATACAACAACGGACAACAAGAAACAACCTCCGGGATACCCTTCCTTGCAAACTATGGATAGAACCCGTCATTTGATTCGCCAGAATACCAGGTGTGAAGAAAGATTACGCAAGTGGACAATATGATAAAGATACAGGATACCTTGCAGGATGTAATGTCTGTGGCACAAATGAGTCTGAAGGAACAGAGTGAGAAGTACAGGAAGCCTGACCCAAACCTTATGGGTGGCAACAGAGTGTAGTTGATAGTACGCAATATCCGGACCACAAGACTGTCAAAGAAGCTAGACTACAAGGAACTAGAGCCATCCAATGTAATCGAAGCAGTCGGACTACGAGCGTAAAGACTGGCTCTTACTACCTTGACGAAACAGAGACATTGAACCTTCCACACCAGCCTCCTCGAAGCCTACCAACAAAACTCTTTTGCCTCGCGGAATGAACTTCCCCCTCAGGCTATTCAGATCGCTAGAGGAAATGTGAACAAATTCGATAGAATAATCAACTCTCGCTTACACTATGGTAAACTTCAATAGCCTCCCAGGGGGACCGGTTGTTCCTCCCAACGCGCTGAAGGGTGGTATCGAGCCACCAACTTCACTAACGCTAAGGATGTCCTCCTCCTCTTACACCAGGGCCACCCATGCAAGCGAGCAAAACAGCATCCGTACTGAGGCAGAGGAAAACAGTTGTAACGGGGGCACCTCTAAGAAGATGGATCCCCAGGTTGTGACCGCACCGAACAACTTCAAACTTATCGCCAAGTTCACACAAATGTAAGAGTAAAGCAAGCGGTAAAACTTAATATCGTTAAGCCTGATGCTTCACTCAATTAAGGTCTCCAGAGGATCGATTGTTGGAGTAGAAGAGTTCTCGCAGAGACATTCAACTTGTTTTATCTTATGCCAGAAACTCCTCTATCAGTTTACTCCCACTATTTGAGCACACCCTTCTCCGCCAAGCGTGGTCCGACATGTCTCCTGGCACAGCCTTCAGGCATGCTTGTGTTGACACATTCTAGTTGGTGTTCATCCTATGCGGTTATTGTTTCAGCGCTGTATTTCCATTTTGCCCGCCATGGTGAAAGCTTTATTACAACGGTGCCTTGCCAGTGGCTAACAGTACAGACACCGGATGAGCTGGACTATCTATAGCACCCTTCCTATATGCATTGCTCTCTACAGGACCCCGGAAGCTACCATGGTCAGTTTATCTATCCACCATTTGGGATTCTTGGGTTTCCGGTGTCTTCCGCACCATATAGTGGTCTGGGAGGGATCTAATGGGTGCTACCCATGATTACTATCACGGTTCCACCTTACCTGTACTAGGAATCATGCTTTTAGTGTCTCTGCACTTCCTCTACAGAGCCTATAGCATTGGGGACACATTTGGGCTTTGTAGGTGTAAAACTCTCCCAGTCGCCCACGCACTACCCAGGACTACCCGCGGGACACCCACATGCAACCCCCGTTAACCCCATCAGTTTTGATCCATTTTCTTCTGAACCACTGGGAGAAGGTACCCCACCTTCCACCCTATGCCTCCCTGTATCTTGCGCGATCAGCCTGCGGTCGCCCGGACGGTAGCAACGTATATGGTGTCGCAAGCAAGTCACCAAAGATTCCTCTTTGCTAGACTGCACCCAACTACCCAACCGCTTGCTCATGACATCTGGGCCTCAAGGCGGGGCCGGAGGGGCATGACAAGAATAATGTCTCCAATTTACAGCTTCTTCGGAGCTGCCTAGCTCACCCAATAGCATCCCTCAAAACTCCAGATGCCAGTGTCATGCATGGCTTCGCAGAACAAACAATCTAGTCATTTTTCCAGAAGTCCCCAAGTGACCTCGTATTGAAAGGTAGAGTAACTCTAGACATTAAGCAGGGTAACCTGAGCCCCATGGCAGGGTAACCTCCCCCTGAGGTTAGGGTAACCTTGTCCAGTGGACCAGATGACTTTTCCCTGTTAACCTGTCTATTCCGTCGCCGGAGATAGACACTTCTGACCTTCCTCTAGTTGCTTGGCTTAGTAGAGTAACTGCCCCTGTAGTGGGCCCTAAGTACGCTGACACTCCTCCTGGGTATAGCCAAGTACCCAAGAACCTCGCTAGCTATTTCTGTTCATCTCGGATCCTGGGCCCTTGGGTCTCCGTAGGTCAAGTACTTACTTGCCTGCTGCTTCCCACAAGTTCGACTCCTGGCTGCCTGCATGGGTGTAGGTTCTGGCTGCCATAGCCCCTACATGCTGGGTCGTTGCAACAGTTGGGTGGCGGTTGAAGACCCTCAAGCATTCGAACAAAATATTCCCTGGGTACAAAGACAAGGTGATGAAGCAGCAGTCGAGGTAAAGAAGTAAGTTGAAAGGAAGATATGCACTGTGTACAGTAATGATGACTGCACAATCAACTAAAGCAACTACAAAAGAAAAAACTGGTAGCCTGTAGAGGTCACCCAGATAAGGGACTCTGGCAGTGACCAGGAGTGGGCCAACTCCTGGCAACAACAGAGATAGGAAGGAGAAAAGATAGGGGCCTCGACAACGCCTAGAGAGGAAAAGATCGATTGCCAGAACTGTCCGCACAGGTTCTGCCCCTACCAGCGGCAACAAGAAAAGAAGGCAAATCAACCGGCTGAGACGCTGGACCTGAGGAATAGGGGGGGGCAAAAAATCTTTTTAGCCCTCCAAGATGTCCGTAGGAAAACCGTCTGAACCCATAACAAAACAATAACGTAGCAAGAAGAGATGATCCAAGAGCTGTAAGGAATAGTCAACAGACTCCGGCGAATGGTCCATGGGCCACCTGCGGTGAAATGAATACTATGCGAGGAACGGGGGAGACAGGACAGAGACTGGTGGATCCGGAAAGAGGCAGAAGACTGGGTTCTGGAGGAGTACATCAATGCAAGATGGCATGAGGTATGAACCTGAGCATACGCAGCGTCGATCGAGAAAAGGAGGAGGAGGAGAAGGTAAACACATCCTTGGGGACTAAGGATATGGGAGAGGCGAGCTAATATCATGATCGGGCTAGAGGAGCAGTAGCTAGATGACGAAACCAAGGAACAGGTTTCACTCATGACCTCATTTAGAGATTATGAGGACAAGTTATGTTTTCGTGCACATGACCTGGTTAGTAGGTCATGGGGCTCCTTTATATTTAAATTGATGTTTTACAGATGAAGTACAGTTGATATCAGGAGGGGAGTCTAGACTGACCAGTGAGGCTTACTGGCAAGGCAGACTCTCTTAGGCTTCAGACATGATGTCCTTAGTAGGTCATGTGGCTTGTTTATGTTTTGCACATGACCTCGTTCGTGAATTATGTGGTTTGATTTATGCTTCACACCTGACGTCGTTTAGAGGTCAAGGTATTGTTTTATGTTTTATGTACCTGACTCGATTGAGTCATACTGTGTGATGATGGATTTCATGCCAGAGCTCACTTGAGGATCAGGCCAGGGTTAGGGTTGCAGGAAGAGGCCTCTATAAAGGACCAGTTTTCACAGATGGGTTGGCTCTTCACACAACCATCTACAGTTATTTCCTATCTACTACTTTACGCTTTTTACAATACAAAAACCACTCTGCTCCCAACCTTTCTGCTACATGGGTAAGACATAGAGTCAAGAACATGTCTGCTAGGTGGAGCAACTTAATAATATAAAGACTGTGACTCTTGGCACTGACGAGAAACTGATTCTTACATAAGAATACCAAGATAGGGCCAAGAGACAATACAAGCTCCTGGACAGAGCGTACTATAGTTCGAAAGAGAACAAGAAGAAGGTCATTGTCTGTTGCGAGTACAATGAGTAGGTGGAAATCATAATAGAAAGCATCATGTCGGGATACACAGACCCTGGACTAATTACCTCTATCTTAGGCAAGTGCTGATATGGCACACATATTGGCTACGGAGGACACAGTGACCCAGTTACTTTCCACCCAAATATATTAATCACAGGTGAAGACTCTAGCCTGACAACGGCCGAGATTCTGTTCGAGCTCTAAAGGGGCAGCCTTGCAAACTACCTCAACTCGATGCACCCACTCAAGGACTATACCACCTTCCTGCTTGTCCTAACTAACCAGTCCGATGGTAGCACACAGATCATCTACCACCTCTCCTACCTGCCAAGCAATCCAGGTAGTATAAACAATAGTATTCTAGAAGACTATGGAGCAATTACTTACAGCGGGATTCACGGTACCATTTGGGCAACCCAATTATTCCGGAGTAGGTGTAAGTTGGTGAACCAAGACTTCGAGGCAGCCTTCAACTACAGTCTAGTAACACCACTTGACATACCACTGCCCATGTTCCAATGGCCAAAGAGATTCTATTCTGAACATTTCCTCCCCTGTGGCCTTTGGACAGCAAACAGTTTGTTCAATTTGTTTGAAGAAGTCTTTCATTGGATTATTGAAGAGAACCTTAGCCACCACGATCTCGAAACAAGAATAATCCACTACCTTGAGGATATTCTAGGTGGGTTACCACCAGCCGGTGACCTCCCTTGGTATACAGAAGTCTTTGCACAACAGTGCGGGAGGTGGGACTATCTATCAAGGTGTCCAATAATGATGAAGGTCAATTGGCCAGTTTTGCAGGTTTTGAACTAGATATGAAAAGCATGGTTATCTGTTTACCTCGAAAGAAGCTCAACAAAGCTTGCCAGATAGCTCAATATATAAGAAAACAGACCTTCATGTCCCTGCTTGACTTACAATATATAACTGGATATTACAGGTTTCTCTTCCCCATAATACCACTCAGACGGACCTTTCATTGATACCTCTATAACATGGAGCATTACTTCCCCCCGAGGCCTGGAATGGCAAGCGATTCCTGTTTGGAGAGGTGAGAAAAGTCCTTGCCTGGTGGTACCAGGGGCTACAAAACACACCACAGCGCTCAATCACCATGAAAAATCGCGAGGTTGTACTAGCCTGGTCAGATCCTGCCAGTACAAAAGGCCTGGGCACCTTTTTTGTCAACTCAACCAAAATTACCCGCGAGCCCAAGTCAGCATTCTCTATTGACTTCCCCTGGTATCCAGTAAAGGCCAAACAGCATATTAATACTCAGGAAAGGCACGCCATAGAACAAGTCGCCCTGTACTGGGCAACGCTGTGGAAAGGAAAACTGCTCATAATACATGTCAATAACCACGCCATTGAACATGGCCCAACCAATCGAACGATCAGTGGTGCTCTGATATGTATACTGAGAAGATGCCTGCTATTTGAAGCAGAGTACGATTTCGACCTAGAGGCCTGATAGGTAACAACAAACAAAAATGGCGTAGCAGATGCACTGGCCCAGGCTGACTACCACAAAACAGATGACATCACATTATCGTTGATACCCCCTGCATGGAACCTCCACAGACATGGGTTCCTAACATACAAGGGTCAGGGCTATTAGTAATAGTATCATATTATGTATGGTGTGGGCTAACTCCGTCAACATGTTGAAACAATGACACTCCATGATCATATTTTGCCATTCTCTCTGTCCTCTCTGACTACGAGCACAAGAATAGGGGTTAATCTCCAGCCAAGTCTCCTTGGCTAATCGAATGGTTATACTCCCTGGTGGGAACAGTAAAGGTTAAAACTATGGAGCCATATTTAGCTGGTATCAAGTCATATCAGCTGGATTTTAGGATTGACCTTAAGGTCTTTTCTGATCTGAGGTTAGCAAGGACAATACAAAGCATAAAGCGTAACCACAATGAACCTGAGCACCCTATATGAACACCTCTAACATGCCTATAGCTACTTACAATTCTCTCGTCTCTAAGCCTTAACAATTGCCAGGACAGGATAATATATGCAGTGTTCACACTAGCATTCTCAGGGGTTTTAAGAGTGGGTGGATTCACCAATGTAGTATTAGATCTGTCCTTGGAACTAGGATTCGGAAAGTCGTTTCCCACAGAAAGTACCATTTAGCTATCACGACATGGAGGATATGTAGAACTCAACCTACCAGCCTGGAAAACTGATCCCTTTCAGAAAAGAATAAAACTAACAATTGTGGCTAACTACAGTATCGGATGTCCTATTTTAGCAGTGCAAAAACTTAGAGGCATAGATATCCATGGACCTCAAGATGTACCTCTCTTTTGTATTCCACAACTCAAAAAGCAGTCCCTAACCAGGGAGTGTGTGGCATGAAGGCTACAGGAGCTACCCACCCCAGTGGGCTTTGGGCAATAAGCGTGGAATGGTCATAGGTTTTGCAGAGGTGTAGTAATATGGGTAGTAGAAGTTGGGATCTTGGAAAATGAAATCCAGACCTTAGGCTAGTGGAGATACAATCCTTGCAAATTATATATTGAGTTCTCAAGAGAGCAAGGAATCAAACTTGTAAAGCGATTTCAGGGTAGTGCCAGTCAGACCAATTAGTTACCATCATATACACTCTCCTGGCTCGGTATGGGGAGATATCAGCCGCTATCTGTAGGCCAACTCTAGCTCTAGTCACTTGACCTGCCTTATATTGGGTTTTATTGGCAGTAATGTTCTCCTATAGTAAGAGGAGCAGCAACTTCCCTAATATCACTGGTTGTAGAACCACAGATCATTTGGTGGCACAGGGCTTAGTGTGGGATTTCCTTTGGCGTTGTTCTCCTTAGGTTACTTTATTTCCTTGTTCCTATCAGATCTTGTCACTCTTAATGTACTTCGCTGGCTTTGTAAAATTGGCTGTACAGAAAGACTGGTGTGCAGAAAACCAAGCTATACTAAAAAGAAAAAGCCGTAAAGAAAATAACTATATCTGTAACGGGTACGGGTGCTAGTTTATGTTTTATGCTTTGTTTTATAGTATTATTTGATACTCGTTATGTTTCAAAGATAGCACTTGATACTTTAAATATTTTGTCTGTTGTCACGCAGTATCACTGGAAACTGGCTATGTTTCAAAGGTATCATTGGATACTTGAAAAGGAACTATGTTATCACTCATTCTGGAAATGAGAGAGAACTTGCATTTAAAAACTACTAATTCCATGATGGAAACAGCAGACTTCGCCTGACAGTATTCTAACATACTTTGTTGAATGGTTACTTCTTGATCTCCTATTACGAGGCTTCAAAGCCTCCTTTAGTTTACATAGCTCTCACCTCTTGTGGAACAGGTGGGTGCAGTGACCCAGCATACAGGGGCTGCTGTAGACTGAACCTACACCCATGCAACCGGCCCTGAGGCAAACTAGGACGAATAGGAGTATAAGCAGGAGTTTGACCCAGGGATGCCCAATGGTCTAGGTTCTGTTATGAACAGTAAGGCATACACCCAGGGGAGGCGTTGGTATAGTCAAGGGCTTGCTGTTACGGTTTCCCACTACTCATGTTACTCGCGACAGGTAACGACCTTCGTTAAGCTTCCGCACTGCGCTGCGCTGTGTCGTAGAGCTCCACGAGTCTGTAGGCCCTATCTTAGTATTCTCATGTAGGAATCGGTTTCTCACCAGTGGCGAGAGTATCGGTATTTATTCCATTATCTGGATCCGAGTAGTGGATAGGTTCTAGACTCTATAGTTGATCCGTCTAGCGGGTAGGATTGGAGCGTAATGGTTTTTGTATTGTAAAGATCGTAAAGTAGTAGGTAGGAAATAATAGTAGATGGTTGCGTGAAGAGCTAACCCATCTGTGAAAACCCGGCCTTTATATAGGCCTCTTCCGGCAACCCTAACTCAGCCCTGAGCCTCAAGCTAGGTGCAGTGTGAAATCCATCTTCAGACTCAAACGAGTCATGTGCGCAAACATAAACTATCCCATGACGTCAATCGTACGTCATGTGTGAAAACATGAATCAAACGTAATGTAAATCAAATGCATAAACAAACCACATGACCTACTAACGAGGTCATGCGCAAAACATAAACGAGTCTGCCTTGCCGGTAAGCCTTACCGGCCAACCTAGACTCTCCCCATGACGTCAATTGTACGTCATGTGTGAAATACAATCAAAGATACACAAGCCCCATGACCTGCTAATGAGGTCATGTGCGTGAGAGGATAACTTAACTACATGATGTCTAAACGACATCATGTGTGAAACCCATTCCTTGCTGCAGTCACCTGGCCAGTACTCCTCTAGCCACATGGTGATATTAGCTCCCCTCTCTCATATCCTCAGTCCCTGAGGATACGTCTATCGTCTTCTCTGTCTTCTTTCCGCAATCGATGCTGCGTACTTGAGGGTGGGCAGCTCGTGGTACTTTGCCAAGTTGTATTCCTCCAAGAGCCAGTCTCCCACCTCTTTCCGGACCCGTCGTTCCCTCTTTTGTCTTTCCCCCTATTCTCGTACCATCCGTTTTACCACGCGCAGTCCCTCGACTGTCCGTCGGAGTGGCATCACTGTTTCTTGTAGCCCGTTTGTGGTCTCTTTTTGGTGCATAATGGTTTCATCTCGTGGGCGGATGGTTTCTCTTAGAACGTCCTTTGGGGCGAACGAATCTTTGTGCCCCCCCTTCCTCCTTGGCTCCATCCTCGGAGCCTGTTCCTGTACTTTCTTTTCCTGTTGCCTGTGGTAGGGGCAGAACCTGCGCATGCAGTTCTGCCAGTCGATCTTATGGTACTCGGGCCCCTCCGGGGCCACCGAGATTTCTCCCTCCTAGGTCTGTTGCTGCCAGGAGTTGGCCCACTCCTGGTCTTCGTCCGAATTCCTTGTCTTGGTGTCCTCCGTTGGCCATCACCGTTGTCTTTCTTTTGCCTCATGGTGCACGGTGCACTCGTTGTTTGTGCATGCTCTCCATGTCATCTTCGCATGTTCTTTCTCCTGGTTTGCCCCTTCCTCAGCCTCTTTCTGTACCCGTATCACGTTTTGTTCCAATTCATCGCGGTACTCAACCGCTACCCAACCGCTTTCTTCCTCCATGGTGCGGATGGACGGTTGCTGGTTTGCACAGGTGGCGCTGGTGGAAGAGCAGGATGACATCTCTAGCGTTCGAAAGGTTTGTGGCTGGATACCACTTTTGATAGTGTTCTGGGGAATAACCGGTCCACTTAGGATGGTAATCGAGTTTGCCGGAGTGGAAGCAAGAATTGATTATTTCTTCCAGTTCGTATTCACCTTCTCCGTCTAAGTGAATAGGCGAAGCGGGAGATTTTTTCTGTGAGGGAAAAGAGTTTTCTTGGTAGGGTTCATGGAGGCTGGTGTGGAATGTTGGATGAGTCTGTTTCATCGAGGCGGGAGGGCGACTTTATATGCTGGCGCTCCGACCCGTTCGCTTGTCTTGAATGGTCCGAGTTTCTTGTAGTCCAGCTTCTTCAATGGTCTTGTAGTCCGGATATTGCATGGTATCAACTACACTTTGTCGCTGACCGTAATGTTCGGGTCTGGCTTCCAGTACTTATCACTTTTTTCCTTTTGACTCCTTTGTCCTGGAGTAATTTCGTCTTCTTATATGTCTTGTACCCTGATCGTCTTGTCGGCTTGTGCTATCTTTCGCGGCACTGGGTATTGTGCCGGGTCGAATGACGGGTCGTATGCTTAGTTCACAAAGAACAGTGTGGTATTTATTGTTTCTTGTTGCCCGTTGTTGTATGCCAATTCTCCTGTGGGTAGGAATTCCGTCCAATCATCCTGCTAATAGTTGACATAGGCTCCCGGATATTGTTCTAATATCACGTTTGTTCGTTCCATCTGGCCATCCATTTGCGGATGGAGGGCGACACTCAATTGTCGCCGGACACTTAATTGTCGCGTGATTTCACTCCATACTTCTGACGTGAAGAGGCTTCCCCTGTCGCTGGTAATATCTTTCGGTAGGCCGTAGAGTCTAAAGACCTGGTTTTTAAACAGATTGAAGAATTGTGGTGTTGTTATATCTGTTCTGCATGGTATAAAGCGCGCCATTTTCATAAGTCGGTCAATAACAGCCCATATAGTATCATACCCATTCGATTCCGGTAACACAGTGATGAAATCCATAGCAATGGATTGCCATGGTCTTCCCGGAGTTTCGAGAGTTTTGAGCAGTCGGCAGGGTGTATGTTTAACCATCTTCGTTCGTTGGCATGTGTCGCAAATCTGCACATATCTTTTAATATCGTCACGCATCGACGGCAGTAGTACGATCCTTGAATGAGTGCTGTCGTTTTTGCCGTTCCACCGTGTTCCACCGGTGGGATGTCCTGATTTCTCCTTATCGTCTCCATCCGTAAGACTTCCTCGACTGGGAGCCTTATCTTGTGGTCATACCATAGGTATCCATCTCCTTCACGGCATTGTCCAAGGGCTACGCCTTTCATTTGTTTTAGACCTCCCTTTAATGCCTTCTTTATCTCCTTGATTTCTCAGTCGCTAGGCGTGCTTCTTTTTATCCATTCTTCGTATGCTTCGACGTTGCTGGCAGCCGTGGTTATTTCGTTCAGGGATTCATATCCACTGTCTTCGTCTTCGTCTTCTGCAAAGTACTTCTCCCTGGGGAGAAGTATCCTTTGTCGGTGCGACCGTGTTTCTTCTTTGTTGGGAAAGTCCTCCGTCTGTCGAGTAAATGCGTCCAGCTTACCTCCTTCCCTGCCTGGTCGGTATTCTGTTTGGAGATGGTATTGCCATAACGTCTCGCTCCATCTGATCTGTCTTCCATTGAGTTCCTCCGTGGTAGTAAACTCCAGTAGGTTCTTGTGGTCCGTGATAACACACATCGCCTGCTGCCTTCCTAGCATATACTTCCTCCAGTCCTTAACAGCCTGGACAATGGCTAACAGTTCCTGGTCGTGAATGTCATAGGTTTGTTCTGCCTTTGACCCTGTTTTTGATCGAAACTCGAGGGGTCTGCATAATCCACCCTCGCCCTGCTGGGAGGGGATTTCAGAGCATACGTAGTTGGATGCATCCGTTTTGATCATGATGGGCAACCAGGGGTTGAAATGTCCTAATATCGGTGTCATAGTCGGTCATTTCCTCATATCGTCGAATGCTTGTTGTTGTTTTTCTCCCCATTCCTATTTGATCCCTTTACTTGTCATATCATAGAGGGGTTAGTGATCCTGTTAAACCCTTCAATGAATCTTCAGTACAAGTTGCAAAAGCCCACGAAGCTTTGTACTCCCTTCACACTCTTGGGTGCTTTCCAGTCATCGATAGCCGCCCTTTTGACTGGATCGGCTCGTACTCCTTCTGGGTTGACGATAAATCCTAGGTATTCCACTTTGTTCATATGGAAGTCGCATTTCACGGGTTTCAGTTTGACCTTGGCTTCTCTCAATCCCTGTAAGACATTTCGTATGTCTCGCTGGTGTTGCTCCATGTTGTATGAATATATGAGGATATTGTCTAGATAGACGATACAACATATGTCCAGGTATTTGCTCAACTTGGAGTTGATCCATAGCTGGAATGTCGCCGGTGTATTGGATAATCCAAAGGGCATGACTAAATATTCGAATAGCCTGTATCTCATCCTGAAAGCCACTTTTCACTCGTCTCCTTCAGCTATCCTTATATTGTGATATGCATCCTTGATATCCAACTTCTTATAGTGTTTGGCCCGACCTAGTCGGTCTAAAGATTCGTCGATCAATGGTAGAGGGTACCTGTCTTTTTGTGATACCGCGCTTAGTCCCCGGAAGGCCACACAGAGTCTTAGTTTCCCATCTTTCTTTTTGACAAATAGGACATGTGCCCCCGCCCAGGAGGACGATGGTCTGATCCACTGCCTGGCGAGGTTCTGTTGGAGGTATTCTCGCAGTGCCTTCAATTCTTCTTCCCTTAACGGGTAGAGTTTCATGAAGGGTGCCGCCTTTCCTCCCTCTATCTTGATTTGGTGATCTTCGCTCTTGTGTCTGGGAAGATCCGTCCTTTTGTTCTCGGCAAATATTCCAAGATAGTCGTGATATTCTTTTGGGACCAGTTGCCTCAGAGTTATTTTCTTCTTCTTGGCTTCTTCCTTTACTGATAGTCGCCTGCTAATCATTGACGCTTTTGTGATCATGGGTCCGTCTTCTTCTTCGTCCCAATTGAGGATCCCTGTCTGTTCCCCTCGCCGATAGAGTTGACTGAAGGCCTTTGCCAATATGCAAGATATGCTTAGGGGTTCCTCTTCTGTCATTTCGGTAGCGGTGTTGTCCTTTGGGGTTCCTCGTCCAGTGCTGCCGAATCCTTCCTTGTCTCTTTTGATCTGGCCCAGGTCTCGGACTTCGCGCAGCCCTCTGGTATCGATATTTTCGATAATCATCTGGGCTATGTGATCACCTTTTCTGATCGTATAGTTCTCATCCTTCAGGTTTATTAGTAGGACTTGCACCTCGGCCCTATAGTCTGCATCCATCACCCCCACGCCTATTGTAATCCCATGTCGGGTGGCCATACCACTGCGCGGAGCGATCCTTGCATAGGTGCCAGCAGGTAGTCCTACTGCAATTCCTGTTGGTATCATCCTTTGTCCTCTTGTGGAGACCATTGTGTCTACTGTACTGTACCGGTCGTGACCTGCTGCCTTCGTGGATCCTCGTGTTGGTTTTTTGGCGTTTGATTGTAACACTTGTACCCTTATGCCTTCTTCTTCAGGTATCGTTTCTTCATGTTTGGTGTCCATGTGGAGGATTTGTGTCCTCAGGTTTTCTCTTATTGCTTGTTCTTCGGGAATCGTTTCGATCATTGAGGCGGTCTCCAGGCACCACTGAGTGCATAGTTTGCTGTTGAAGTTGGTTTGGCCTTTTTCCCAGTCGATGATCGGATTGTGTTGCTTTAGCCATGGCGTGCCTAGTATCGCACTATGTTTCTTCAAGTACACTACTTGGAAAGTCCGGGCTTCGTGATGTGACCCTATCTCCATTACTGCTTGCACTGTATGGGTGATGGGTCCTGCTTTGCTCCTCTCCCCATTGACCACGTATATGTCTCTTGGTTTCTTTAGCTTCTTCATCGGTAATCCGTGGGTTTCACAGAAGTTTCTGTCTATGAAATCCTCGGTTGCTCCTGAATCAAGCATCACGTTCGTTTTGGTGTCTTTGTCTGTTGTGCGTAGTTTTGTCTTAATCATAAGATGTTCACTGTCTTTATCGTAACTGTTCGTGCTCTTCATTGTTGCCTTCTGGTTTTTTTTTCTTTTTGTCGATATGTGTGCGATGCCAGTGGGTTAGCCTCGCTCCTCGTCCCGCAGACCACTCTTTGCTGGGGACTTTATTCGTTTAAAGTCTCTGGCCTCACCATCCTCGCCGTAGTCTTCAACTTTTGGAGCTTGGTCTCCTTGCGTAGACAATCCTTGATGGAGTGTCCTTTCAGTACATATCGGAGGCACACATTATCCTTTCTTCTTTTCTGGTATTCCTGGTTGGACAGTCTTTGGAATTGTCGGTTCCTCCTTCCTAACGCCTCTAAGTCTATGGGGTCCACTGCAGGCACTGGTTGTGGCGTGTTGTCCATTCGGTAGGTGCCATGGTTATTGCGCGGTGGGGTCGGATAGACTATCCATCTTGTGTTGTTTTCGGGATGCCTGACCAGGTTGATAATCTCTTCCTTATCAGTGGCCCACATGGAGAAGGCTATGGCCGCTTGATCGGAACCCTCTAAACATATCCAGACTTCCTGTAGCCTTGTGTTGGTGCCACCAAAAAGGTGGCAATATTCCGTGTCGTCCGCGTATTCTGCCTCAACTGATACCATGCGGAACTTGTGCCAGTAGTCAGAAAAGTTGTCCTCTCCTTGTGTCATGTTTTCCAGCTCCAGCCTCACTGTTTGTTTGGCATTCCTGTCCCCGAACTGGGTGTGGAGTGTTTCCTTGAATTCCTCCCACGAGGCCCATATCCAGTCTCACTTTTCTTCTATGTAGCGCATTATCCATTGCCCCGCTGCTTCCCTCGCGAGGGACTCTGCATAGTCCACCTTGATTGCATCTTTTCTGACACTGTAGCCTTTAAGTTTGAAGTATTGTTCCAACCGGCTTAGGGACTGTCTCAACTTTTCGTGTTCTCCCTCGTATAGGTCTGGTTCTCATGCTTTTGGCCTGGATTGCGGGTGGTCATTAATTGCTCCCTGGAACCTTGTTATCCGGTCCTCGTTCAGCATCAGGGCCTGCTTAGGAGGCCCTGCTGCAGGTGCTGGTGTTGCTGCTGCCGACATCCTCCTCCCGCGTGGTATTCCTGCCAGGGAACCACCTGGGAGTGAGGTTTGTTCTGGTGTCACCAGGCTTGCTCCACGTGAGGGTTGGCTGGCTACTTCGCCACAGGAGTACTGTACTCGTCCTAGGTCGAGGGTGTCGTCTGTGAGATCCATGTGTCCTTCATTGTCGTGAGTGAACTCCGCGTTTCTTTGAGTTGCTGTCTTGCTGTCGCTAGGTGTCGCAAGGGACGCAACTAAATGTTATGGTTTCGCACTACTCGTGTTACTCGCGACAGGTATTGACCTTTGTTAAGCTTCCGAACTGCGCTGTGCTATGTCCTAGAGCTCCTTGAGTCTGTTGGCCCTATCTTAGTATTCTCAGGTAAGAATCGGTGTCTCACCAGCGCTGTGAGTATCGGTCTTTATTCTGTTATCCGGATATGTGCAGCAGATGGGTTTTCCCTCTATAGTTGATCCGTCTAGGGGATAGGATTGGAGCCTAATAGTTTTTGTATTGTAGAGATCGTGACGTAGTAGATAGGAAATAATAGTAGATGGTTGCGTAAACAGCTTTACCGATCTGTGAAAACCCGGCCGTTTTGTAGGCCTCTTCCCGCACCCCTAACGCAACCCGGATCCTCAAGTGAGGCCAGGTGCAAAATCCATGGCCTGACTCAAACGAGTCATCTGCGCAACCATAAACCATCCCCTGACGTCAATCGTACCTCATGCGCGAAAACATAAATCAAACGTCATATAAATCAAATGTACAAAGAAACCACATGACCTACTAATGAGGTTACGCGCAAAACATAAACAAGTCTCCCTTGCCATTAAGCCTTACCGACCAGCCTAGACTCTCCCCACAACGTCAATTGTATGCCATGTGTGAAATGCAATCAAACATAAACAAGCCCCATGACCTGCTAACAAGGTCATGTGCGTAAAACCAATTTAAATATAACCAAGCCCCATGACCTGCTAATGAGGTCATATGCGGGAGAGGATAACTTAACTGCATGATGTCTAAATGACGTCATGTGTGAAACCTATTCCTTGCTGGAGTCACCTGGCTAGCGCTCCTCGTGCCAGATCGTGACACTTGCCAAGGACAAGTTACCAGGCTGGGCTGTGTAACTGGGCAGGTGAAAGGGAGAGAAGTCTATCTCTACTGTATGAATAGACAGAGTAACAGGGTAAAGTTATACTGACATCTAGAGTAGGTTCCCCTACTCAGGAATCATGGTTACCCAGGCTTGGCACTTCAGTTACCCTGTCTGGGAACCTGAGTTACCATATGTGGCAATATGAAGTCACTTGCACTGTTCGGGGGGCATGACCAGGATGTTTGTCACATGGAGCCATACATAATACTAGAATCTAGAGTTCCGAAAAATGCTATTGTGCATAGTACGCAGTTCTGAAGCAGCTGTGAATTGGAGACCTTATTCCTATCAGACACCTCCAGCCCCACCTTAAGGCCCAGGTGTCTTGGGCAAATGGTTGTGTAGTGGTAGGGAGTCTAGTAAAAGGGCATCTTTGTAGACCTGCTTGCAACACGGTATGCATCACTACAGTCTGGCCAACCATGGGATGTTAGCAGGGTATACAGGGAGACATAGGGTGGAAGGTGAAGTACCTGTTCCAAGTTGCTAGGAGTAAAACAGACCAAACCTGCTAGATTTAATAGCAGTTAACTATGGGGGTCCCAAAGGTAGTCCTGGGGGGTGGCGGTGTAACAGGGAGGGTTTTGCACCTATCATGGTCGAACATGTCCCCAATACCATATTCTCTGTAAGGGAAGTGTAGAGGCACTGAAAGCATGATTCCTACTACAGGTAAGGTGGATCTGAGATCATAGTCATGGGTAGTGCTGATTGGAGCACTACAGGACCACCATAGCCTAAGGAGGACAATGGAAGTCTGAGAGTCATAAATAGTAGATAGGTAAACCTCCCATGTTAGCTTCTGGAATCATGTAGGAATCAATGCATACGGGAAGAGTGTTATAGGTAGTCCAGTTCATCATGTGTCTGGACTGTTAGCGAGTGGCAAGGCACTAATGTGAAGAGGTTTTCACTCCTGTAGGATAAATAGAGATGTGCTGTAGAAATGATAGCCACATAAGGTGAACGCTGACCAGGGTGTGTCCACACATGCAGGCCTGAAAGGTATACCAGGGGACACATCAGACCACGCTTAGGGGAGAAGGATGTGTGCAAACAGTTGGAGTAAACTGATAGGGGAGATTCTGGTATAAGATAAAACCACTTGCAAGACTATGCGAGAACTCTCCTACTCCAACAATCAATCCTCTCGAGATGTTAATTGAATGAAGCGTCCAGCTTAATAATATTAAGTTTTACTGGTTACTTTACTCTTACAACTGTGTGCACTTTTGGCGCTAAATTTAAAGTTGTTCGATGTAGTTGCAACTACGGGATCGATCTTCCTACACTGCCCCTGTTACAGTGGGCCACCTATTGCGGTTGTACATGCAGTGTGGTTAGCACTCTAGGTGTGAACCTATTACATTTGTTTAACCTTAGCAAGTGGTTGTGAATATTGTACCTGGATGAGGCTTAATCAACTTACCGAAGTCTACCAACAAACACTAGTAGCAGGAAGCAGCAGAACCCAGAGCGGTCGGCTTTATTAGCAAACACCATCAAACCCCTCAGGACAAGGAGTGGGAAGCAGGTCCCACTAGTAGGGCATACCTGCCAGAGAGAGCCCAAGGTGTAACGTGTTCCGGCCTGGCCCTAGTCACGTAGCGGTACGATAGGAGCAGATGGCCTTGTGATCAACACAAAGCGAGCGCTGCTTGCTACAGGAGGCTTCGAACGGGGTGTAATAGGAGATCAAAGAAGTAACCATTGAACCAAGTATATTTAAGAATACTGTCTGTCGAAGTCTGCTGTTTCCATCGCGGGAATCAGCGGTCATTAAATACAGCATATCGCTTATCTCCCGTATGAGCGATATTGCAAAACATTGTGTGTATCAACCGATAGCACACGAAACAATACAAGTATCAAACGATACTATGAAACCAAACATAAAACAATGTGTGTATCAACCGATAGCACACGAAACAATACAAGTATCAAACGATACT
>PYWC01000023.1:194764-217027 GCA_003182015.1 Tuber magnatum | reverse complement strand
GTAATAGGAGATCAAAGAAGTAACCGTTCAACCAAGTATATTTAAGAATACTGTCTGTCGAAGTCTGCTGTTTCCATCGCGGGAATCAGCGGTCTTTAAATACAGCATATCGCTTATCTCCAGTATGAGCGATATTGCAAAACATTGTGCGTATCAACCGATAGCACACGAAACAATACAAGTATCAAAAGATACTATGAAACCAAACATACAACAATGTGTGTATCAAGTGATAGCACAGGAAACAATACAAGTATCAAACGATACTATGAAACCAAACCTAAAACAATGTATGTATCAAGTGATAGCACACGAAACAATACAAGTATTAAACGATACTGTAAAACCAAACATAAAATCCTAGTAACCCGTACCAGTTACACAAGGGGCCAAGGGGTACAGAGGTTGGGTCCAGTACTGATCAGGATGCCAGGCACCTTACAAAGGACGCGGCCTCAAGAACCTTATAGGAATTTAAGAAAGAACTAGTCAAGGACATGAAACAGACACCCGGGGACACCCCAGCAGTACCGTAGCATCTCTCCAAGAATAAGTATAGTGACAGAGAAGCCAGAGGTTCCAATGTATCTAGCTCAGGAGAACTGCCGCCTCTACCAGCACCTCCAACTAGTACAACTGATGATCAGCCAGGAAAGAATCCTGCAATAAAGTTACCACTGCCAGAAAGGTTTGGTAGTAAGGGAGACGATCTCAAGCTTGAAGCATTCCGGTGGTCAAGAACCTCGATTCGCTGGTACCTGCTCATGAAGGCAGTTGAAATATCTAAGAAGAAAACCCGGCTCTATGCTGGACCTTTCCATGAAGGGGCAGCATTGGCGGCATACCACTAATGTATAGACAAATTAAATAATGGAGATTCTATTAGTCTTAATACAGTACTTGAATGTCTTCAGAACCATTCCAGTCAACCCAAAATCGGGAAGAACCGTTGCAAGGTTTCCACAATATTCTCCAAGTACGTAATGGTAGACCAGAAAGGATCATAAATATAGCAACAGAAATCTTGATGTACCAAGGCCAGATGCCTGAATTCACAGTCAATAAGTATATACTAAAATAAAGATTCTATAACACTATAGATGCACAACTTGGAGAAGTGGTACAACCAATAGAACGAGAAGACAAGGAGATAGCTAACATCATGGTAATTGTAGAGTGGCAGGATATCAACCTGCTTGAGACAGGCGCTTATGGCAAACTAAATGCAGCAAAGCAAAACAGAAAACTACCAGGGAAGCAATACCAACAGGAAAGGAAGATGAAACCGATCCAGAAAAAGATCCCCAGGACTACTAAACATAAATGAAAGGAGAATGGAAAATGGTTTGAATGTGGGAAGAAGAAATACATGGCATGAGACTGCCACAGCAAATAGCAAATTAAGATAGAAACCTCAGCAAACCATATAGAAATACAACAATTCAGAGAGGTAGAAATCAACTCAGCCAATGCGGAGACTGATATTGAGTGCTACTGAACCCTTCTAGCACCTACTCTACACCCCCACCATGCTCTGGAAGAAACCATCTTGATTAATGGCGCACGTGTCAGGATGCCCTTTGACACATATGTAGTAGGTGCAGACATTATTAGCAACCCATTTGTCACAACCCAGGGCATACCCACTCACCTGATGAAAACAATAGTTACTGTGAACTTGGCCCTGAAGGGATCACATTTGACAAGTCGTAAGATGCCAGAAGTAAGCATCCAACTCGGATTGGCTAGGCTACTGAACCAAAGGAGAACTGTTTGAAAGTTGGCAAAATGTGATGCATTAATACTACTGACTTTCCTAACCCAGCAAAGGGCTGTTAGCAGATATGCTGAAATGTTAATTGAACTGCCTGGGAAAATAGTCTAAGTCCTTTACAAACCAATAAGTGTGGAGTTCTAAGGTGCAATTTGCAGAAATGAGTAGGAGGAAATCCTAACCAAGTTCGTGGATAAATTCCCTGAACGGATTCTGGAAGCTTTACCGCCTCTTAGAAAGGTGAACTACCATATTGCCCTGAAGGATACAACAGATTTGCCAAACCAACCAGCGTACACATTACCTGAAGCATACAAAGAAAAACTATGTGACTAGATGAACAAGAAGTTAGGGACTGGAGTTATCTATTGGGCTGAGTCCCCAGGTGCAGTGCCTATATTTGTTCAATGAAAATCTAATAGGAGGATCAGACCACTAGTGGACTTGAAACTACAAAATAATTACACAGTTGTGGATAGCTTGTCAATCCCAAATCAGACACGGATTCTACATGCGGTGCGAAGAGCAAGATTCCGGAGCAAGAAAGTCCTTAGTGGTGCCTACTTGCAGACCTGAGTTGAACCAGCAAGTGAGAGGTTCAATACCTTGAAAATCCCCTTGGGTGGATTTGCAATCAATGTCACGTTGCAAGGTGACATGAAAGTGCCCTCTATCTTTATACACATCATGGAGGACCTCCTAGTGGCTTTCTACACCACTTTGTGTAGGTGTATATCCACAATCTCCTTCTCTATTCTAATACAAAAACTGCGCATATACAACACATCAGGAGTGCCTGTGAGCAATTATGGCAGACAAAGTTTTTTTCCGAGCCAAGGAAAGTCAACCCTGTTTGGAGAAATCAGTGGATGTACTGAGACATGTGATAGATAAGGAAGGAATTCATACCACACTGGGGAAACCAGTCTCGGTTGAAAAAGGAGCTATACCAAGAAACTAGACAGGGCTTCAGCGACGCCTGGCTGTGGTGAACTATATCATTCAATTCAGACCATACCATGCGACTGTTATGGAGTCTTGTATAGACTTGACAGGGAAGGCGGACTTTGTCTGGACAGTCACCCATGATAAAGCATTAACCAATATCAACGAACTAATCAAACAAGCACAGGTAATCAGACCGATAAATTATAACTCGAACAATCCGATATGACTGATTATGGAGACCTCAGATATTGCGGTAGGAGCATAGGTTTGCCAGGGGCCAACATATGAAACTGCTTGCCCTACTGCCCTGCATAGCCAAAAGTACACAAATTCACTACTCAACTACTTGACTACCGAGAAGGAGGTACTGGCGGTGATCAATATGCTCCAAGCATTGAACGTTATACTTCCGGATTCTAAGTTTACAGTTATTACAGACCACGAGCTGCAGGTAAACCTGAACACTGACTGGATCACTGGCTGAAGAATGACCCGCTAGATATATGAACTGAGTCAACATATTGCACAGGTAGTGTACAGTTCCGGAGAAACAAACTATTTAGCATGTGCACTGTCCCGCATGTATCAAGACTGCAATGGCCAGACACCACCACTCAACCTTGGTCACACGCATGAGGATGATGATATGTCTAACTCCACCTGCGATAAGAATCCATCCATAGCGCAGGCTCCAATAGTACAAAAGCTCACCTACCTCTCCAGCATGTTCCAGGCAGTTTGGCGAAGCAGACGATTACCTCCGACTTAGAATAGGAGAAGACAAACTCCTGTTCAGCAGCAGTACTAGCTATAGCTCTGGATGGGATGAACCTGTGTCCCAGGCAGTTGCAAGATACTGTGATAAGCCAACGCAACTACCAGTAACTCCTCTAAGTCATTAGCCACAATAACACTTTGCTATCCCAACTATAGAAACCTCTAGGGCGACCCCCCCACCGAGTCCACCGGGACTACCTGCAGACAAACACCCGTATGGAAACTGACTTAACATCTACAACAAGGAACCGGTTATGGCAGTCGTACCCCCTATAATGGATGCGTACAACTGTACCTGCCATGATGTCCTGAAAAAGAAATCAGATACAGAATGGACCACAACCAGGGCAGAAGAGATCGAAGAAGAACGGGATATCATGGACACAGCTCACGGGATGTGAAGTGTTTTCAGACAACAGATGATATCTGGATACCGACATGAACCAATCTACTACCAAGTTAAGAGCCACACTAGATAAGGGGAACTGGAAGTAGTCTATATAGCAGATAGAATACTATACATAAGGACCTGTTATGGGAAACACTGACTCTTTATTCTCAAAGGGCAGATCATGAATAGAAAACCCCTAGAGAATGTGTTATGTATCAGATACATGGTAAAGGGCACTATAGCATAGAACAAAATCTCCGATATGCAACCCAACATGTCTTCCGGTCAGCGATGAGGACGCACTTTCACGATTATGGGAAGCGATGTGATACCTGCCAGATGAATAGAGAACCAATTCACAGACCAGGCGGAAGAACCCAAAAGGTTCACCTGGCATCTGAGGTGTTTGAATCGATCGCCATTGACTTCATGTGGCCTTTCAACAAGTCAAATAGATTTGACCTTGTCCTGGTAGTAATGGATCGATTAAGCAGCCATGTCAGGCTTATACCTACCAACACCATAGTCATGGTAGAAGGAACAATGAAACTGCTGGAATGAAACATCTTTGTACCTCATGGCCACCCCCTATCAATAATCAGTAACAGTGACCCTTGCTTCCAATCTAACTAATAGAACTAACTATTCAAATCCCTTGGAATGAAATACATCAGAGCAGCACCAGACTAATATGAAAATAATGGACAGGTTGAACGAAAGATCCGCAATCTCAAAAGCAGCATCAGGAACATGGTCTACAGAATGCAGATGCACTAGGAACCTCCCCTTACTGAACTTGCAGCATAGATAAATGTATGCTTCTCTGAAACCCTGAAGATGTCATTATACAAGGGAATGTATGGGCGAAACTACCCACTACCACTGATAACTCTGCTTAGAAATTCAGCAGTCCGAGCCTCGGATAACCACCTCAACTGGCACCAGATGGATCAAAGTTTAGCCTACTAGGCAATAAAAGCAAGCATGGCACTGAAGTGCAACTACAGTAGCACGATACATAAGACCTCGCGGACCTATACCGGTTGAAGAATTGGGCCAAGTTGTTACACATAAGATGAACTGGCGTAGTGTGATGGGCATGTCACTTGATCTTAGCAAAAGGTCACGTGTTAGATCCCAAGGTCCGTTGGAGTATTTGGCGAATGAGTTAATTTATATCCGGACAACACAGGCAAAAAACCCTTATTTACGTCAACAGCAAAGGTCACTGGCCACCGGGTTTTTAGTGCGTCTTTGAGAGAGGATTCGCAGCTAGCCTGATAAGGTCAAAGCAATTAATTCGGTCAGTTTGTTGTACAGCAAAACGCATGCAAAGAAATCCTGGTGAGAGGACGACGCCCAAGAGAAGATCGTTCATCCACTCTATGAGGTATGATAACATAGAGTCAGATGACGGCCTATTACGTGAAATGTTCACCCTAAATGTTAAAAGGCCTAAATGGGATTGGCACAATAAAGAAAAAGGATGCCTCCTGCGGGTTGACAGAGGTGGATAACATGCCTAGCTCAATAGATAGGTCCATTATCAGAGCTTATCACTCTGGATGCAATGAAACAACCCGTAACTATTTGCCATGGTGAAAGGGTTCGAGGAACTATGGATCAAGAGGACAATGTGAGGAGAGGGGTAAGAACACGCTCCCTGCTGTCCGGAAAATTCAGAGTCAAGCAGGGTAAAGGTTGTCCGAGTATAGAAAGTTCATACCGGAAGAGCAGGGGAAAATTAGATAGTCCGCAAACACCCGGATGTGGAATATAAATATCGCGGTACCTCACACACTTTATACAATCATCAGCAATAGAGCAGAGAACATATCAATATTTTCCTTATATGATACACTTACTACCATACCTCTATTTTCATATTTCAAGTAAGCCTTTCTAGCAATCCCTTCATCACATATCGGGCCTTAGTCCAGACTCGCCTGTCCTTAGAGTCCGCTACTGCCTAACACTATATTGATAACTTCTATGCTACCGAGGCTCACAACCACATTGTCAAATAAACCTGAAGGACTACTTATCTCGCACCCTCCACTACCTATCCCAAATTTACCTACGAAAAACCTACATATATACAAGATCCACTTTAATCTCACCCAGAGCAAAGTTTTCTGAGAGGAAAATGGTCCCTTCTGGTTCATTAATAATGTGATTAAGTGGACCGTGGAGACCATCTCAGGCACAAAGAAAGAAGACAAGATATCGCACCCCGGATCTATGAAGAATCTGAGGATTCTAGCGATGTGGACGTATTGCGGACAGGAAGGCAGCGATGGCTGATCAGGGCATGTGGGCCAGGTCAGGATACCCCTTACCGTCTACCACCAGCACCACTAGGGCCAGGAGGTAATATCCTGCCACTAGGGCTAGGTTCCACACCCACACCTTGAAATCCATTGGGGCCACCAGTACCCTGGGGTCCTACCCGAAGTGTAACAAAGAAGTGAAGTGGACAAAGGTCACATTCTTGAATTCCGACTCACTCAGGCACTATGGACTTGGGTACCTTTACCCTATACATTGTGACACTTATCATCCAGCTCAACCGGAGCATAACGGGAACTCAGGATGACCAGACGGTCAGCGATGGAACCCTCCCGGATGAGGGAAAGGAAACCGCAAAAGGTCTTGTAGAAATAAGAGAACAACTGCTGAAAGGGGAAAGGTTGGTGGGAGACAGGTTGGCACTCTGCAAAGCAGAAGCCAGAAGCTAAAAGGGAAAGTGGTCGCAGCGATCGTGAGAGTTAAGAGAGTAGGCGAGTCTGCCTTTGCGGGTATGTGCGAATGGTCAGATCAACCAGCAGCAGTAAGTGGTCAGCTGCACCAGGACCTGGGGCTCACCATCCATGAATCCGTGAGTACGGCCCAAGAGCTCTACGCACGCCTGGATAAACTGCAAAAGGAGTGTAACGACCCAACATCCATGAGGTATGGCAGGCGGAACCTATACCCATACAGGTAGCCAGGAGGTGAACTGGTAGGAACCGGCAGGCAAGTAAGTAATTGACCTGCAGAGACCTGATNGACTTTCTGCGAAAGTGGAAGAGAACTGCGACACAATCTATCGGGCTCTACAGGGCCTTACGGACCATTGCGATGTTAGCAGGAGGACAGAGAAAACGAGCTCAGGTACCTAGGTACCTGGGTACACCCGGGAGCGGTCTCAGCATACTTAGGGACCTCTGAAGAGTCAGTTACTCAGCTAGGTAGGGTAACTGGAGAAAGGTCAGAAGTGGCTATCTCCGGCGACGGAATAGACCGGGTAACCAGGGAGAGTCTTCTTGTACATCGGACAAGGTTACCCTACCCTCAGGACTAGGTTACCCTGGCCAAAGTCCGGAGTTACACTACCTTTCAATACAAAGTCCCTCGGGGAGTTCGGGAAAATTGACTTGGATGTTTGTCACGCAAAGCCATGTATAATACTGGAATCTGGGGTTCCGGGAGATGCTATTGGGCGAGCTATGCAGCTCTGAAGAAGCTGAAAATTGGAGACATTATTCCTATCATACCCCTCCGGCCCCGCCTTCAGGCCCGGACGTCATGGGCAAACGGTTGTGTAGTTGGGTGCAGTCTAGCAAAGAGGAATCTTTGGAGACATGCTTGCAACACTGTGTACATCGCTGCCGTCCAGTCGACCGTAGGCTGCCTGCAGGATATACAAGGTGGCATAGGGTAGAAGATGGAGTACATCCTTCAAGTTGTTCGGAGTAAAACGGACCAAAGCTGACGGAGTTAACGGGGGTTAACCGTGGGGGTCCTGAAGGTAGTCCCGGGTGGTGCCGGGATGACCGGGAAAGTTTTACACCTACAACGCCCAAAGATGTCCCCAACGCCATAGGATCAGAAAGGGAAGTGCAGAGACACTAAAAGCATGATTGCTGCCACAGGTAAGGTGTATCCGAGGTAGTGGTCATGGGTAGCGCCCATTAGATCACTCCTGGACCACGGTACCCTGCGGATGACACCGGAAGCACGAGACCCGTAAATAGTAGATAGATAAACCACTCACGGTAGCTTGTGGGGTCAAGTAGAGATACATGCAGATGGCATGGGTGTCATAGATAGTCTAGTTCATGCGGTGTCTTGAATGTTAGCCAATGGCAAGACGCCGATGCGCAAAGGTTTTCACTCCGGCAGGCAAAATGGAAATGCACTGCAGAAACGATAACTGCATAAGGTGAACACCGACTAGAGTGTGTCGACACATACATGCCCGAAGGGGGTGTCAGGAGACGTGTTGGACCGCCCTTAGTGGACAAGGGTCTGCTCGAATAGTTGGAGTAAACTGATGGGTGAGTTTCTGGTATACGATAAAACTACCTTAAAGTCTATGCGAGAACTCTCCTACTCCAACAATCAATCCTCTCGAGACCTTAATTGAGTGAAGCGTCAGGCTTAACGATATTAAGTTTTACTGTTTACTTTACTCTTACTTTACTGTTATATTGGTGCGCATTTGGTGATAAGTTTGAAGTTGTTCCTTGCGGTCGCAACCTTGGGATCCCGCTTCCCCGGGGTGCTCCCGTTATAAGGAGTTGGAAGAAGCACAATGCTGCTGGTGGACCCATGAACTGCAGTTCATTACAGAGCTGCAGAGCCTCAATAAAAAGGTGACAAGAGGGCTAAGGTACAGGCAGCACAACATGACTGCGATGTTTGCCCAATCATAAGTGGAAATGACTGGGCCGATACAAACAGCGTGAGTCTCACATCAGGGGGTATCGACCCATGATAGGGAGACAAGAAGAGGATGGTTGCAGCCATCACAACAAGAGAAAGGGAAGAGGCCAGCAGAAATGGAAGCCTGACCAGAAATCATGGGAGGGCATCGGAAAGACACCACAGCACCTACCAATGTGGCTGGAGGAGCAGGAGACCCATACCCTGGAGATGGTGGATCAGACAATAGCATGGAAGGACCTAGATGCTGGGTAGGCGCCAGGCGTGTGGCAACGCCGAGGATGGCTAATCAACATGTGGAACACTAAATGACACTAGAGCTGGCAAAGGAGTTGGCATGAAACAATGCATTGTATCAGAAAAAGCCCGCTGACCCTCTATTCGTATATGAAGCAAAATTCTACCAGGACATAAGGACCTGGCTACATGCATGCTAGGACTACTTTAGCTGAAATCCCATGCTGTGGATGGAGGATAAAGATAGAATTATATATGCCCTGAGAAGGACAAAGGGTGCAGATGTGCTGCCGTTTAGGAACTGGTATAGGCAAAGTATGAAAAGGCTCGAAGGCTATGCCACTCATCCTGAATTGTGGACATGGGAACAGTTCCTGTTTGAAATAATCATGCCATTCTCAATGATCAACGAGAACTGGAAAGATTTGGTGCCGAGGAGAGAGCTCACGTATGGGAACGACGTCAATAAGTACCTTCTTCAGATGGAAAACTTGCACATCAAGGCCAAGCTTCAAGAAACAACATAGAGGTAGATATTCGAGGACCAACTACCTAAGGCAATACTGAGACGGCTATCTCATAAGCTATACGACAGTAATGCCGAATAGCTAGAGCATGTTCTAGCAGTCGGCAGCCAGGAGGGGACTTTCTGCGAAAGTGGAAGAGAACTGCGACACAATCTATCGGGCTCTACAGGGCCTTACGGACCATTGCGATGTTAGCAGGAGGACAGAGAAAACGAGCTGAAGGGAGGAAAGCAGGTAGGGTAACCTAGTAAGTTTAAGCAGGAGACAGCACCTGGGACCTTCAAGTCAGCACAGTTTGTCCAAGCCAATAAACTGACCAAGACCTAATGCATTGAGTATATATACTAGAAAATGGCACACAAGAAAATATCCCAAAACTTGGTTGACCAATGCCAGGACAATAAAAGCTGCACCTGGTATGCACTCACCAACCACCAGTGAGGAACTTGTAGTAAGGGTGTCATTGTCAGAATGATTGGACAACGGAAAGTAGTGACGTTTAGACCCCGAAATGTGGAAGTTCGGAATGCCATCCTAAGGCCAGTAGTGAACCAAACCCACCTGCCACCAGCACCTGGACTTGTGGAGTTGTCAGATTAAGAAGGGGGATAGATCTAACAACTGGGAGCCCTGTAGAGAAACTACAACCTTGGTTCCAAGCCAGGGCAATGGCTTATTCATGAATGTGCGAGAACCGCACTGACTGGGTTTTGAGGGTGGTCAGGAACACAAGTGTGCAGGGAATAGCAAACCATGTATGATGGAGAAGTTTAACCTATCTCGGGAAAATACATTAAAGAAGGTCCTCTGACCTGTACACGGGATGGTAAGAGTTTATATTTCGCCCTGGGTAGAGAAGGTTCAAACTGGACACAGATAAAGAGGGAACTGTTACGGGGTGCAACTCAGGACAGCCCAACCCTTTCCTGTCAAGGTCATGCACAGGAAATGAGTTGGGATGCCACAGAACTTCCTGAAGGTCCTCCCCTAGTTATCAGGATTGCACAAGCAGTAATGCCAAGTAGCCAGATTGCAGGTTGCTAGCTCAGACAAAGGACTATATGCTTGCCACATATAGTACGCCACAGCAGGAGTTGGCCACCTAAGGCTGGGTTAGAAAAATCACTCCCTCATTTACGCATGGGTGGCATAGACGGGTATGAGTAAGTAGTGTCATTGAGTAGAAAAAGTGCAAGAAAGGAAGGGCATATGCAAGGGACCAAGTTTGTCGCAGCAGACCTGAAGGGCCAAAGTTGTGCGGGTACAATAACAAACACGCAAGGTTATTGAATGCCCCAAATCAAAATGTCTGTTAAACAAAGACAGGGGAAGCTTGCAGGGGAACCAAAGCCAGGGAAATCTCAAGTGCCAACACCTACACATTGTGGATACCTATAAGGCACAGCCCAGCTGAGAGTACAAGAAGAATGAGCACCGATTCACATGTTATTAGACTTGGGCTGACAGATCTGTGTCATATGGGAAGCACTAGCCCACAGACTGGGCCAAAGAATGATACAATGTGTAACGGGGGCACCCGGAGGAAGACGGATCCCAAGGTTGCGACCGCACCGAACAACATCAAAATTAGCACTAAAAGTTCACACAATTGTAAGAGTGAAGAAGACTAAAACTTAATATCGTTAAACCTGACGCTTCACTCAATTAAGGTCTCGAGAGGATTGATTGTTGGAGTAGGAGAGTTCTTGCAAAGACTTTCATGTAGTTTTATCGTATACCAGAAACTCCTCCATGAGTTTACTCCAACCATTCAAGCACACCCTTCTCCGCTAAGGGCGGTGCGACACATCTCCTGGCAGCCCCTTCGGGCATGTATGTGTCGACACACTCTAGTCGGCGCACACCTTATGGGGTTATCGTTTCTGCAGCGCATTCCCATTTTGCCCGCCGGAGTGAAAACCTTTGCGCATCGGCGTCTTGCCAGTGGCTAACAGTTAAGGCGCCGCATGAACTAGACTATCTATAACACCCTTCCCATATGCATGGATCACTAAGTGACCCCAGAAGCTACCGTGAGCGGTTTATCTATCTACTATTTACCAGTCTCAGGCTTCCAGTGTCTTCCGCAGGGTACGGTGGTCCAGCAGTGATCAAATGGGCGCTACCCACAACCACGACCTCGTGTACACCTTACCTGTGGTAGTAATCATGCTTTTAGTGTCTCTGCACTTCCCTTTCAGACCCTATGGCGTTGGGGACATCTTTGGGCATGGTAGGTGTAAAACTTTCCCAGTTGTCCCGGCACCACCCAGGACTACCTTCAGGACCCCCGCGGTTAACTCCCGTTAACGCCGTTGGTTTGGCTCTGTTTTACTCCGAACAACTTGGAGGAGGTACTCCACCTTCTGCCCTATGCTCACTTATATATCCTGCGAACAGCTTGCGGTCGACCGGACGGTAGCAACGTATACGCTGTTGCAAGCAGGTCTCCAAAGATTGCTCTTCGGTAGACTGCACACAACCACACAACCGTTTGCCCATGACGTCCGGGCCTCAAGGCAGGGCCGGAGGGGTATCATAGGAATAACGTCTCCAATTTGCAGCTTGTTCGCAGCTGCGTAGGTCGCCCAATAGCATCTCCTGGAACCCCAGATTCCAGTATTATGCATGGCTTCCCGTGACTAACATTCCGGTCAATTTTCCCGAACTCCCTGAGGGACTTTGTATTCTAAGATAGGGTAACTCAGGACTTTGGGCAGGGAAACTCAAGCCTCATGGCAGGGGAACTTAGTCCGATGTACCAGAAGACTCTCCCCAGTTACCCGGTCTCTTCCGTCGCCGGAGATAGACACTTCTCACCTTTCTCCAGTTACCCTGCCTAGCTGAGTAACTGCCCCTTCAGAGATCCCTAAGTACGCTGAGACTGCTCCGGGGTGTACCCAGGTACCTAGGTACCTGACCCCCCACTTCTGTTCCTTCTCGGAGCCTGGGCCATCAGGTCTCCGTAGGTCAAGTACTTACTTGCCTCCCGGTTCCTACCAGTTCGCCTCCTGGCTACCTGTATGGGTATAGGTTCCGCCTGCCATAGCTCATGTATGTTGGGTCGTTCCAACTGGATGCCATCTCTCATCCTCACAGAACTGGGAGAGAACGGCTCCTAATGCAAAGTCACTAGCGTCGGTTTCTAGCTATGTTGGCCATTCAGGGTCAAAATGTACTAGGATAGGTTTGGACGTGAATGCTGCCTTCGAATGGTTGAAGGCCTGGTCACACGCAGGTGACCATTCCCATTGGACATCCTTCTTTATCATGTCCGTCAGAGGTTTCGCTATCTTGCTGAACCCTTCCATGAACCGCAGATAGAATTTAGCAAAGACCATAAAGCTTTGCAAGTCGATGATGCATGTCGGAGGTGCCCAATCCCTGAATGTCTGCACCTTCTCCAACAACATAGAGATCCCCATATCGGGGATCTTGTATCTGCTGAATTCAACCTCCTATTGGTGGAAACCGGACTTCTTCATACTTACACGTGGTCTAGCTTTCCGCAATTTCCCCATCACACGCCTCACCATCGTGACCTGCTCTTCCCTAGTTTCGGAGTAGATCCGAATGTCATCCATGTACGCGATGACTCCTCCATCTATGTGATCCCGCGAGACCTCGTTTATCATGCTTTGGAAAGTGGCTGGTGCATTACACAACCCAAACAGCATGACCGTTTATTCATACAGTCCATATCTACACCAGAAGGCCGTCTTCCATTCCTCACCTTCTGCCATCCTCAGAAGGTAGTAGCCGTTCTTCAAGTCCAACTTGGTGAACACAGCAGCTTTTCTGAAACTATCTCGCAGTTCATTCATCAACGGTAGAGGGTACTTACTCTTAACCGCAATTTTGTTCAGCCGTCAGTAATCTATTACCAGTCTTAACGTACCATCTGGTTTTGGCATGGAGACGATAGTGGCTGCTGCTGAGGAACTGGATCGCCCTAGCTTTCCTGTTCGTAGCATGTCGTTAAGATATTCCCGCAGTGCCTCAAGCTCCTTTTCCGATAACGGATAGATTGGCCCAAACGGAGGTTGAGTTCCGGGTTGCAACTCAATCATATAGTCATACTTTGCGTGCTCTGGCGATGCCTTAATCCGTTCTAGACTGAAGATGTCCCCGTAGTCCTTATACTCAGAGAGTAGCTTGACGGTAATGTCAGCACCTTCCTCATCGGAGAATTGTACAATTCCCAGCAGGTACACATTACTATGGTCTTCAGCTAGTACCTCTTCATCGGACATGAACACTAACCGCCCCTGCCCTGCCAGGCAGTTAGCCTTGCAGAAATCTGAGTGCCAGGTCAGTGATCCGGTCTTCTAATCTCTGTCGGGATTATGGTCTTTCAACCAAGACATAGGTAGATACCCATCCACCTTAGTGTTGGGCATATCCGCGACTTCAAAGCGCATCTCCTTGTGGTGGTCACCCATCCTCATCGCTAATGACTTGGTGTAGTGTAGACCTGACCCAGGGATGTGATTACCGCTGGCGTCGCTTATTACCATGTGTACCTTCTATCGTACACAAGGTGCCTGAGTCTGCTTAACCCATCGGCTACTAAGCACTGGCCCAGTAGCTCCACTGTCGGGTAGCAGGAGCGCTTCCGTGCTTACCTGTCTAGCTCCTATCTTGTAGTCTAACTTGACCCGCAGGTGAATAGACTTGGTATGACGAGGGAAGTTGTCACGCTTCTGCCTCTTCACTGGTCTTGGTGACTTGACCATCTTGGCTTAGTAATTGTCTTTGATCTCTTGTCTTTCGACATAAGAGTGGCCACAACGGGTTGGTAAACATTAAGGGGTTAGGATTCTTCTTTTATCAATAACTAGGGTGTTTACTATCATGCCAGCATGATTTCGGGTACTGAACCCTCCTCAGGTAAACTTGAAAATAGCATCATTTATTTGATCAAGTCCAGCCTGAACCAATTCTGCTTGTACTAACAGTAACAATTTTTTCCCAAAGTGGGTAGAGGTGCACTGTTGGACTGGTTCCAAGCGAAGCATCCTTGCTTCCCCAATATCGAGTGTCTCCTCCAGCAAGACCTCACGCATCCTTAACGGAAATAATGTCCTATGACTTGTCCATCCAGCTAAGGAAATCCTGAAAGAAATACAATTAACCAGAACAAAGGAAATAACCTGAAACCCAACAAAGGAAAGATAGCCCAGTCCACCGTGCATGGCCCGCAACATCTATCTGCCCACACCACCTGGGTGTAGTCAGTATCAGGGTCGTTAATGTAGTAGAGAGATACTTACCCATCCCAGACGCCACTTCCGGGGTTCCTTTTCATCCATCCCTCAGGGGTCTATAGATACATGTTAGTAAGGTTATACCTTAAGCAGAATAGGTTCTTACCTATTGTGAGCCGTCAGTATCAACCTCCATATTCTGAGGTGATGCCTGTCGGACTTCAAGTATCTTTGACGGGGTAGCCGGAGGTGGCGCTTCAATGCGCTTTAGTCACTTGTCTGTACCCGAGGGCTCGCTTACCGGGGCGGACCATTTCAACCCACGAGCCTGTTGGATGAACTAACGACTGGGGACAGCGCAGTACACTTTCTGCAAAAGTGACCCATTTGTCCACACTTGGTGCCCTGGTTGTGCTTCCTCCGATGTTCGGTCAAAGTCGACGGGATTTCCTTATGCGCTATTGCATACTCAGAAGTCCCCGGCTTTGCCTGTTTTCCCGCATTAAAATTAGTAGGTTTGGCAGGCCGTTGGTTCTGTCTGCCCCAACCTTTATCCTTGTTTTTAAACCCTCCGGAAGTTGAGGACCTATCTTCCTTCTTGTCTGTTGGCTGAGACCATTGGACAGGTTGGATGACTCGGTTGCTGAACCAGGTGTTGTCTTCCAGCATGTGTCCAACCTTCCGAAGAAGGTCAAGGTAGTCGTTCATGTTGGTAGGATGGGGCTCCTTCAGTGCCCACATGTTCCTAACTTCTTGAGTAATGCCCGACTGTACCTTATCTTGTACCTGCACAGGGTCTGTATAGCTAAGCTTATACGTATAGTCAATTATCTAGTCCAGGTACTCATTGATGTGATGTGGCTTCATCACTAGGTCTCGCCACTCAAGCAGAGATTTGTCTCGTTCCGCTTGGTCACCACCGAAAGTCCGTTCCAGCCGTTCCCAGAATCCTTTCCACATTCTCAACGGGTTGCTGTTGTTAACCGGAACTCCAGTACGCTTGGCTGCCTCCTTATTGATGTGGGAGTGCAGCCCGAGATACCATGTTCTGGTGGTGTCTTCTAGAAGGGGGATCACCAGGTTTACCTTATCCATATCGGTCAACCTGCACCATGCCAAATACTTGAACTTAACTTCCACCAGCGTCAGGTAGCTGGCGAGTTCGGTAACCTTTCCCTTCAACGCCGGAATGCCACTCAGCTTTTCCAGGTTCTTCCGTCGCTGTCGGGAGCATAGCCGCGAGGTCGCTCTGCTTCATAGTTCCCTTGATATCTTCTTAGCTTAGCGGTCCCACCATCGTTTCTTCCCTTCGCTCTAATCATCCTTGCGAGTGCCAAGAAAGGGAGTCAAATCAGGGAGAGAATCGGCATCATCACCATCTGAGCTACCATGGTCAGAGTCCCCAGGATCTCCACCTGCTCCCGTAGTACCACCAACAGGTGGTCCATTTCCGCCTCGACTACCCCCTGTGTTTCCACCTGGTGTTTCGCGGGGTCTATCGTACCCATCAAACCTTTCCCCCTGGCCATCCTGATTCCCATCCCCGAGCGGGTTAGCCCCTGATGGTACTGATGCCGGTGGTGGAACAGGTCGTCGCCCACTCTCAGGGGTTGGGTTCGGAGCCGCCTGAGTTGCGCCCAGAAATGACTGAAGCTCTGGACAACTCAAGGGTTGCATTGGGGGCCCAGTGTGCCTCCATGACCCACAGTACCCACGTGTTGGTCATCTATCTCCTTCCTTCCGTTTTCCCTGGTGCCTTACCCTGGTCCATTGTTCCTTTCTGAACCCATAGGTGTGGTAATGAATCCACCCCGTGCGGGTCTCTTCCGATTTGCAGCCCGACAAACAGAACTTATCCTGGCTGTCCGACGCACCGCTTGTGATCATGGGGAGCATGGAAGGAAGACTGGGTTTCGAGGGGGTAGAGGGAATCAGAGGTGCCCTAGGGATGGAGCCAGCAGGTGTCCCAGGTCCGGGGATTGGGGTTCCTCGTGATGGGGCCATGGGTCCTCCTTCTCTTCCTGGCACCTTGCCGGTTCGAAAAATCCAGGTGATGCCGCACGCAGTGGTCGGAACTCTGGGGGAGCCGATACTGCTTGCGGGAAGGCTGTGGCAGGAAAGGTATCAAGAATGGGCAATGAGACGGGTAAAGGTGTGGGTCTTGGGCAGCGATGGGAGGTACGGGAGTTCCAACCGACGGTGTTGCAGGGGGGTTAATGGGAGTAAGGGTCAGCTGAGGAGTAGGGTCAGGTGTATCTGGTGCTGTGATACCCTTTGGCTTGGACATCCTTTTCTTAACCTGACACCCATCGGTTGGTCCAATCGCCAGACTTCCTGCACGACTGTGGGCAATCGAGGAGGGGACAGACAGAGAGCCTGTTGATGCTCTTGTGAAGGACGAGGTATAGCTGTAGCCTTCACCCTTGAGGCTTTGCAACATCCGTATACCCAGGGGGCTTAGGTACGCCCTCCGGTGTTCATCCCGGGCTCTCATAGCCAGTTCCATCCCGAAGTTCTCCGGATTCGTGTGGACGAGTCCGAGTGCGGGCGCTGCCTCTATCATCAGTACGTCATTCTCAGCATCAATACTATAACCCCCTGCGAAGGCCCTTTCCAGAGCTGCCATACGATCCTTCAATGCCTTCTGGTCTCTTAACATTGGCAGGTATGACTCCTGCTGTACTTTCATACATTCCACCGCTGCCATAGTAATCTGTTTACGGAACACCTGCAGCTGCTGGGCATTCCAGTTGTTTAGTTCCCACTTCGCGTCCTCAATCGACTTGGATACCTCCGGGAGGATGTAAAGTTCGAAGAACTCCCGGGAGAACTCGCTATACGGTACCTCTTGCGGCGGGAGAGGGAGCATGTTGTCGACAAGGGCGGAGTCTTGAAAGAAGGAAAGTACCCTACCGTGAGTGTCAGTAATCATAAGATCAACACATTCATCAGGTAACTGAATAAGTGCGGTCTCCAGAAGCGATTGGTGACCGTCCCATTCAATACCGCGGTCATCTGCGAAAACCGACGCACGAAATGTGTTGGGGGAGTTCTCGGTAAGGTCAAGATCTGAATCCGAGTTGGGTTCCATTCAGGTTCGAAGTTCGGTACTAGCCCTTGCGCTTTCCACCCTGTGCTACTTGTTCTAGACAAGATTAACAGTATTCACGTAAGGTCAGTGCCGAAGATCGAAAAACAATTAATCAGGAGAGCAGTTAAGCGAGGAGCTTGCTTAATGATATACTGTGACGGGGGCACCCCTAGGAAGATGGATTCCAAGGTTCCGACCACACCGAACAACTTCAAACTTAGCACTAAAAGTTTACAGAATTGTAAGAGTGAAGAATGGTAAAACTTAATATCGTTGAACCTGACGCTTCACTCAATTAAGGTCTCGAGAGGATTGATTGTTGGAGTAGGAGAGTTCTTGCAAAGACTTTCATGTGGTTTTATCTTATGCCAGAAACTCCCCCATCGGTTTGCTCCAACCTTTCGAGCACACCCTTCTCCACTAAGGGCGGTCCGACACATCTCCTGGCAGCCCCTTCGGGCATTTATGTGTCGACACACTCTAGTCGGTGCACACCTTATGGGGTTATCGTTTCTGCAGCGCATTTCCATTTTGCCCGCTGGAATGAAAACCTTTGCGCATTGGTGTCTTGCTAGTGGCCAACAGTCAAGACGCCGCATGAACTAGACTATCTATGACCCCCTTCCCATATGCATAGATCCCTACTTGACCCCAGAAGCTACCGTGAGGGGTTTATCTATCTACCATTTACGAGTCTCGGGCTTCCGGTGTCTTCCGCATGGTACTGTGTTTCAGGAGTGATCCAATGGGCGCTACTCACGACCACTACCTCGGATACACCTTACCTGTGGTAGCAATCATGGTTTTAGTGTCTCTGCACTTCCCTTTCAGAGCCTATGGCATTGTGGATATCTTTGTGTGTGCTAGGTGTAAAACATTCCCAGTCGTCGCGGCACCAGCCGGGACTACCTTGGGGACCCCCACGATTAACTCCTATTAACTCCGCTAGTTTTGCTCCGTTTTACTCTGAACAACTTAGAGGACGTACTCCACCTTCGACTCTATGCCCCCTTGTATATCCTGCGAACAGCCTACGGTCGACCGGACGCCAGCGATGTATATGGTGTTGCAAGCAGGTCTCCCAAGATTCCTCTTTGCTAGACTGCGCACAACTACCCAACCGTTTGCCCATGACGTCCGGGCCTCAAGGGGGGGCCGGAGGGGTATCATAGGAATAATGTCCCCAATTTCCAGCTTCTTCGGAGCTTCGTAGCTCGCCCAATAGCATCTCCCGGAACCTCAGATTCCAGTGTTATGCATGGCTTCGCATGACCAACATTCCGGTTAATTTTCCCGAACTCCCTGAGGGACTTTGTATTGAAAGGTATGGTAACTTAGGACTTTGGGCAGGGTAACCCAAGCCTCATGGCAGGGTAACCTACTTCTGAGGGTAGGATAACCTTGTCCGATGTACAAGAAGACTCTCCCCAGTTACCCGGTCTCTTCCGTCGCCGGAGATAGACACTTCTGACCTTTCTCCAGTTACCCTGCCTAGCTGCGTAACTGCCCCTTCAGAGGTCTCTAAGTATGCTGCCACCGCTCCCGGGTGTACCCAGGTACCTGCGTACCTGACCAGCCACTTCTGTTCCTTCTCGGAGCCAGGGCCATCGGGTCTCCGTAGGTCAAGTACTTACTTGCCTGCCGGTTCTTACCAGTTCGCCTCCGCGCTACCTGTATGGGTATAGGTTCCGCCTGCCATAGCTCATGTATGTTGGGTCGTTACGCAATGAGACTACCCGCTTAGTATACCAGGGTTTGATAGCGCACATTCCCAAAATGTGGGCAGCTGCTGTATGATCCGTATCATGCCAGAGATTGTGGCGAACAGATATCATGTAGAAATCATCTGCGAAGTCATGAGCTAGGGGATCCAGCACTTGACATTACCCATGGGTTGGTGGCATCGCCAACGCCCCCTAGCATTTATGAAAGATGCAAGGAAATACCCGTTCCCGGTAGAGCACTGTAGGCAAGAGCTGGAACCTGAAAATGAAGTACTCTATATCGAGTGGGACGAGAAAGTGGCCTTAGACCCCGCGGCAAGATATATGGGCCCAATCGCAGACTGGGAGGACCCAAAACCAGTAGTCATGGTCAGCCTGCCCAAAGCATACCACGAGTACGCGAACCTCTTCCTGCCCCAGGGACTGGAATGGCTCCCAGATCAAAATACCTTTCACTAGAAGATCCAGGTCACTGAAGGCCCGAAGCCCCCATGGGGTACAATATACCCATTATCCGAAAAGGAACTCCGGGCGTTGCGAGAGTACCTGAACAAGATGGTGCGAGAAGGAAATATAACACCAGGCCAGTCCCGCGCAGGTGCAACCATACTGTCTCTGCCAAAACCTCATAGTCGACTGAGTCTGTGTGTAGGCTACCCTGGACTTAACAAGGTTCCAATTGCCAACGATTACCCCCTACCACTCATGAGTGAACTCAGGGATCGAGTTGTTGGGTGGCGTATCTTTGCCAAGTTGGACCTAAAGGGTGGGTACCAGTTGATACGTATCAAAAGGGGAAATGAGTGGAAAACCCCCTTCGGCACTCTATACAGTTATTACAAGCAGCGGGTAATGATATTTGGGCTACTGAAGATGCTTGCTACCTTTCATGACATGGTGAGCGTGGTTCTAAGACAGTTCCTAGACTGGAGAGTGGTCTTGTACATGGCCGATATCCTAATCTACTCCTAGACTGTAGAAGACCACGTCAAACTAGTGAAAGAGGTATTGGCCACGTCGCAGAAATACAAGCTGGCAGTGACTATCACTAAATCAGTATTCTACACCAGGACAGTGGAATTTCTGGGATATATAGTGAAGAGAGCAGGGATCACTATGCGTGACCTGGAGGTTAAAGCTATAAGGGAATGGAAGAGACCTTAGTCTGTAAAGGACATACAGAATTTTATGGGATTTGCAAATTTTTACCAGCAATTTAGCAGGAATTTCGCAGGTACTTGTAAACCCATAACCATATTGTTGCAAGGCGATCAAAAGGGGTTCGTCTAGGGATAGGAGCAGGAGTAGATTTTCAAGTTGCTGAAAGAACAGTGTATGACGGCCACTATTTTGGCACATTTCTACCAGGACTGAATGTAATGGGGGCACCTCTAGGAAGACAGATCCCAAGGTTGCAACCACACTGAACAACTTCAAACTTATCGCCAAAGGTTCACACAGCTGTAAGAGTAAAGTAAATGGCAAAACTTAATCTTGTCAAGCCTGAGGTTTGACTCAATTAAGGTCGCGAGATGATTGATTGTTGGAGTAGGAGAGTTCTCACATTGACGTTCAAGTAGTTTTATCTTATGCCAAAAACTCCCTCATCAGTTTACGCAAACCATTTGAGCACACCCTTCTCCGCTGAGGGTGGTCCAACACATCTTGTAGTATACCCTTCGGGTATGCATGTGTCGACACACTCTAGTCTGCGTTCACCATATGTGGTTATCGTTTCTGCGGTGTATTTCTATTTCCCCCACCGGAGTGAAAACTTGTTTGTATCGGTATCGTGCCTGTAGCTAACAGTCAATACACCCGATGAATAGGACTATCTATGACACCCTTCCCATATGCGTTGATCTCGTCATAACCCCAGAAGCCACCGGGAGCAGTTTATCAACCTACTATTTACAAGTCGCGGGCTTCCGGTGTCTTCTGCACGATACGGTGGTCCCGGAGTGGTCCACAGCGCGCTACCCATGACCACCACCTCAAATCCACCTTACCTGAGGTAGGAATCATGCTTTTGGTGTCTCTGCACTTCCCTTGCAGAGTCTATGGCGTTGGAGACACTTCCGGGCTTGGTAGGTGTAAAACTCTCTCTGTCGCTCCAGCACCATCCGGGACTACCTACCAGACCGCCACGGTTAACTCCCCTTAGCACCGCCAGGTTTGCTCTGTTTTAAACGGAAAAACTTACAGGAGGTACTCCACGGACGGCCCTATGCCCCCTTGTATAATATGGGAACAGCCTATGGCCGACCGGATGGTAGCGACGTATACAGTGTTGCAAGCAGGTCTGCAAAGGTTCCTCCTTGCTAGAATGTGCGCAACTACACAACCTTTTGCCCATGACATCTTGGCCTCACCCCGGGGCCGGGGGGGTATGATAGGAATAATGTCTCCAATTTACAGCTTCTTCGGAGCTACGTAGCTTGCCCAATGCCATCTCCCGGAACTCCCAGATTCCAGTATTATGCGTGGCTTCGCGGGACAAACATTCACTTCACTTGTGTGGAACTCCACGAGGGACTTCGTATTGAATGGTAGAGTAACTCAGGACTTTAGACAGGGTGACCCTAGCCTCATGGCAGGGCAACCTGATCCTGCAGGTAGGGTAACCTTGTCCGGTGGACAAGATGACCTTGGCCTGTTACCCTTTCTATTCCGTCGCCACAGATAGACACTTCTGACCTTTCCCCAGTTACCTGGCCTAGCTGAGTAACTACCCCTTCAGAGATGCCTAAGTATGCTGACACCGCTCGTGGGTGTATCCAGCTACCCAAGTAGCAGGGCAGCTAATTCTGTTCATCTCAGAGCCTGGGCCATCGGGTCTCCGCAGGTCAAGTCCTTCCTTGCCTGCCAGTTCCTACCAGT